>VZTU01027151.1:106298-151690 GCA_013400835.1 Zapornia atra | reverse complement strand
CCCCTTTTCTCAGGAGGTGAGGAGAGGCAGGGGCCAAACCAACTCTCTTTGGGGGTTACTAGCCAGAAAGGCGAGTGTCGTGCCAGAAAAACACGGCTGTGGTCGGGAACCAAGCCATTTTTCCACCCTTTACCCTGGACGAAGGCTGCTGAGAGTAGTGGCGTCACAGGTGGAGTTGCAGATGAGGGGAGGGGGGGGACATGACTGGTTTTTCATGAGCTGCTTCACAACCAGGAATTGCTTTCTGAGAGATTCCCACATTTAACTCACACCCTGCCAGCAGCTTCCTGAACATCTCCAGAGCTTTAGAGGAGGGCTGGCAACCATGGGAGCACATCGCCTCCCCGGCTCACTGCACACGAAGCAATGGGTGCCACTCTGGGTGGTGAGGGGTCTGGATGAGCTGGGCTGTACAGGGTACAGAAACAGGTCCTGACAGCTTGACAGGTAGCAAAACCAACAGTGCCCCCAGCCCCCATCACCAGGCCTTTAAACCAAAGCTGAAGAAAGCTGCAGGAACAAACGTCATAGTCAAAAAGGAGGGGAAGGGTCTAGGTGTGCTGCTTTTGGCTGGGGTTCAGTGGCACCAATATGGGACTGCAATGAGAAAACCAGGGCCTGGCAGAGCTGTGAGAATGGGACGTGGGGAAAATGCTGCTGCTTTTCTTCAGCCATTTCTGGCCAGAGAAACATTCTCCATGCCAGAGACCCCCCAAGGCAGAGCAGTCCAAGGCGCTTTGAAGCCCTGCGTGAATTTTCAGTCCTCCCTCCTCCTCCAGCTGGTCCCATTCTCCTGCTCTTGCCTCCTCGGGCTGGGTACCAGGAGACAGGTGCTGGCTGCGTGGCAAGCAGTGATGCATTGGTGCACATCGCTCTCAGCAGTGGCTGTGCTTGGGCCCACTGGGCCCTTTCCGAGGGATACGGGGAGGAACGGCTCTGCGCCCAGCCCAAACAAGCAGCAGACGGCTGTGTTTGCAGAAAGGGGCCTCATGCCGCGGGAAGAAGGGACAAGAGGGAGCACGGCCAGCTCAGGTGTGTTTCCCCACAATTGCTGAACTTCAGCTTTTACCCTCTAAAACCACTGCAAGGTAATTAATGGCAAGGTAATTAATGGTGCATCGGCTCCGCTTTTTCCCCCTCGGGTCAAAGCCCGACCCTCGGAGTACTGTTCCTTCACAGTGCCAAAGTGCCAGTGCGGGGACACAGCTGTGCATGGGGGGGGCATTACTTCTCCCTGCACAGGCTTGCGGAGGCAGGCGTGTGGCAGGTAATCATTAACACAGCCAACTGCTGTCATCTCCCCTCTGTCTAGCTGGGGCTGGGCGTGCACAGCCCTCCCCAGCCTGCACATGTGCCCCCCACACCCACCCCACCACCTCCAGAGGTGTGTTTCTGTCCTACGGGAGGACAGATAGACCTCCGTCCCTCTGACACCGGGCTGCAAGGGAGGAAAGGGGACTGCTGAGGCCCCTTGGAGAAGAGGATATGGCTCTCCACCAAAGGTAGGCTGCCCCCCGCCCCCATCACACAATCGAGTTTTGGGACTGCTTCTCTCCCTCACCATAAATTTGACACCAAGGCGGCTGGAAAACTCTCATTGCCATGGTTACTGGCAGTCCTTGCTGCACTGAGACATGGGCCAAGTGCCAACACGCCGGGGTCTGGGCACTGAAGTGGTTCAGGTCCCCTCCTCTCAGCTGCACGTCTGCTGGGTCCCTGGGCAGTGTCCCAGGGAGGCTGAGACAATTCGGTGTGCCTTACACCCGCTGCAGACCCCTGCTGCTAGCTCCGGGCAGGAGCTGAAAGGCTGAAGGGGAGTGGAACGGATGGGGCAGCCAGGGGAGGAGACAGTGACAGCAGTGACAGGCTGAGTGCCAAGCTGCCCTCAGGAATCTAAGTTGAAGGTACAAGCACAGCTTCCCATCACCCACCATGTCCATCCCCAGCTCCCTCACCAGTGCCGTCGGCTGGAGATGCGAAGTCCTTTTTGCAAAGGAAACTCTGCAGGAGAGACAGCACTGGCTGCAGTCACTCTGACAAGTCCAGGGCTGGAAGCAGAAGCGTCCCTAATCCCCTGCTTTTGTAATAGGAGAGTGGTCCTCCCGAGCTGGAGATAATCCCAGCTCTGGATGCTGCCGCCTCACTGCTCAGCACTGGAAGCAGGACCCCAATGCTTCCCCCTCTGAGCTGGGAAAAAACCCAGGAAAAGCCCTGAGCAGCCTTATCCCCCATAGAGCTGCCTCCCGGCCTAGAGCCGGGCAGGAACAACAGGCTACTGGCTCCCAACTTGGAAGCTCTTCTGGATCTCCTGAGATGGCGGTGCACCTTCTCCCTGTGCCACATTACACCACATATCAATGTATGCCACAAAGTTGAGGAGAAGGCGACTCAGGACAAAGTCACTGTATCCAAGAACTGTCCCAGAAGGATGCTGTGCCGGGAAGCGGGCAAGGACCTGGCCCAGCAGGGAACTCCCTAGAGCACCCCCAGTTGGGACAGGGGCAGAAGACTTGGGGTACAACCTTGAGGGTTGTCACTCATGCAGTGCTCACCGCCTTCTCACGGATGCAGCTGCAGACAGGATCTAAAACATCCAACTCTTTATTTCATCAGCAAGAAACAACAACATCCAAATGGTCTGAGTCAAAAAGCGATGGGAACGTGCACTCAGCACCAGGCCCTTGGCCTGCTGGAGCGGGCACCCCCCACTTACAAAAATACAGTCCTACAACAGCATCTAGGAAACACAAATGCAGGTATTGCACAGAACCCCTGCACCTCCATGGGCAGGGCAACCAACACCCCCTCCGCCTTTACCAAAACACAAGCCTGGCTTGGAATTGCTCAGCAACTCGGCTCACGTGCACATGAAGGGGCCAGGCGGCGAAGGGGACAGTGTGTCTCTCAACTACCTGTACAAAAATCTGTAAGGGAAGATACAAAACTGAGGAGAAAAGGAGAAGCTGGGGCTGTAAACGCCTGTGGGCCAGGCTGGGCATCCCGAATTTGAGAAGATGAACGTGTCTGGTCTGTCAGTGGCCAGCGAGCAGTGCTGATGGGAACTGTGGGCGCTGCTGGCGCATCCCAGCTCTGATCATGGCTGGGACGCTATTGTTAATAATGGCCAATACTGACACTGGTCCCTGGCACTCTGCTCCCTACCACAGCATCCCCCACCCTCCAAGAGAACTCTGACCCCTGTCCAAAAAGCCTGAAGGGCATTCTGGTTCTCTGTGGTATCTTCATACCCTTTTTTTGGTATCAGGACAGATTCAAAGGGTGCCATCCAGCACTGCCCAGAGGGTGCAACTAGGTGTGAGTGCAGGTGGGACCACACAGACCCCCCACAGCAGCAGCATCCTCTTCTGGGACCCAAGCTATAAGCAGCAACCTGCTTCGCAACTCCCACCCACCCAAGGAGGGGGCCAAGCAGGTCTGCAAGACCCAGAGCCATCAACTCTCCGCCTCTGCTGGTACCTCCTGGTTCCTGAGACTGTCAGTGCTGCGAAAGCCTTGTTGAAGGGCTGGGTTTGGTGCCTCTGCAGATGCTCAGCACCCACAGCATCCACAGGGGAGATCGGTCATGGTGCCTCAAGTTGTACGGTAAGTAAAATGCATCATCTGACTGCAGGTGTGACTCTAGGCTGGGAGCCCTGATGTTTCCTATACATCCAAATCCCCCCTCTCTGCTAAAACTGGAGAGGGTGAGCTGGTGACCTGTCCAGGGAACTTGTGTCTGGGCTGGGCAAGCTCCCAAGTTTTCCCTGCAAAGCCCTGTGCCCAGTTTGGGGGACGGCAGGAGTTGGACTGAGCAGATATGTGTTGGGAAGCATGGGGGGAATCCCTGAGAGGAGCACTGACCCCAACACTGCCCCTCCAGCCCAGTACAATGTCTAGCATTGGGGCTGGGGTGGGGGGGAAGCTGAAAGCAGGTAGGGCAGCCAGATCCAAGTCAGTGTTTGGGGAAGATAATGGGCTCCACCGCAAGGGCCAGGTGCAACTCCACCGTGGCTACATGCTGCAGCAGGCTCACAAAAAGATGCTGGGACAGTCCTGGGGGGGAAGGATGGTGGGAGGGCTCAGTAGCCTTCCTCCATGTTATTCCTGCCCTGGGTCAGACTGCCAACTGGCTGAGCACTGAAGGCAACCAGGAGGGCAGCAGCTGCCCTGCTTCCAGCTGCACCATCCTCAGATGCTCTGAGGACGGGCTGGGTGTGCCTGGGACTTCCCTCCAGCCACAGAACACTGCAGTAGGAAAACGGAGAGACCTGCAGCAGCCCCAAACCAGCAGGAGAGAGGAGGAAGAGGAGGCTGTGGCAGTAAGTCATGGTGCTTCCCTTGGGGCAAAGCCTGAGGCTCACAGCCTCTGTCCGCACAGCCTGTGCCTCCCACGGCTGCGTCAGATGGGAGAGGAGGAACAGGGCACAGACCTAGCCAAGCATCTAAAGGAGGGGCAGTGCTGGCAGGGAGAAGGGCAAGCAATGACACTCCACAGGGATCACAGGTAAGAGCCTGCAGAAGGGCCCTGGCATCACCCCAGCATACAAGGGTGGCCCAGGGCTTCAGCCTGGCTTGCCCCAGCAGGGCTGTGGGATGGAGCCTATCCAGGGCAGGGATTGTGGTAGATGAGGGATGAAGGGGGACACACACGAAAAGCCAGGCTCCATGTCCCAAATACCCATTTGTCCTCATAACCAGAGTCCCAGCCCAGCCTGGAGCGGAGCTCTACTGCCTCCATCTCCTTGGGGGAGCAGGTTGACATCAAGGGAGGGCTGGCCCAGACTCACAGCTTTGCCAGTTGCCAGCACTGTCCTTTTCTCGTCCTGCCCATGCTGGCTGGGGCTAAGGCACGCCGAGCACTACACAGCTGTCTCCTGGTCCTCCCGCTGGATCATCTGGTAGTGCTGTCGGTTCTCGAGGTAGGCAGCTAAGTCAGGGTCGTTGGCTTTCTCAGCCCGATGTTTTGGGGTGTCTCCCTGCATAGGGGAAGCAAAAGACGTCAGAAAACCAAGTGCTGCCTAAAGGCTGCCTTGGCACCCAAAGGCACCTCCATACCTGCACCAAAAAGGTGCTGCAGCTGGATCCAGCAGAGCCCACAGCTAAGCCCCAAGCTGAATACCAGTGTGCTCACCACAGAGTGAAAGTGTGCTCCTGAGGAGCCTGACTTAGCTGCAGGGTTGGAAACTGTCCCCTGAAGGGTCACTGGCCATGCACAAGGGCCAGGACAGAAGCCGGCCCTGACTGTCACCAGCACCTCCCCCAGAGGAGACAAAGGTTGGTCCCCATGACCTCCTCTTCCCCTATGCTGGGGAGGCAGGGGGAGAGGGTGAGGAATGAGGGGTATGTCTGGGGAATGCCTGGGAATACCAACCCCCCTTCCCTCTTGGCAGCCTGGCTAGCGCTCCCGCTCCCGGAGGAGGATCACATTTCACCAGCTTATTGCAGCCATCTGGACTGTGTCCACTAATGAACTCCCGCACTCCATAAAAAGCAAATCTGTTAACAGCTCCCAGCTCTGTCTCCTCTCCCCTCTTCCCTCCCCCTGCTCCTCGTTCCTCCTCTCCAAACGTCCGGGCTCTGCTGTGCCACTGAGAAAGGCCGCAGAAACCTGGCGCTCTGCCGTGCCCATTGAAAACCTGCCACTGCAGGGATGCCCAGCCTGCCTGGCTCGTTCCCTGGTGCGCAGCGGGGTACGGGCGGCTGCGGCAGGGCGCAGGATAACCCGCAGCGTATTCCTCCAGCAGGAACAACGGTCAGACATGCAGAGCCTCTGCGGGGCCTGGACGCGGCTGTGGACAAAAGCCCATCCGTGCCTGGCTGCGGAGAAGGGTGATGCACCGAGAACCCCCCCTCTTTTGCACGTGCATACCAAGGCCCTGGGCACACCCCATGGTCCTGCACACACCCTCCTCCCGTGCACAGGCAGGCTGGGGAGGCCACTGCTCTGTGCTTTGGTGCCAGCTCTCCTCGGGGGGCCTCCTCTCTGCAGCCCCTGAACGCGAGAGAGCTCGTTTAACAAAGCAGGGAAAAGATCAGAGGAGGAATTGAGTTTCTTTGCTGTTCCCCTGCAGAAGCCCCACTGCAAGGCCGCCTGCCCACAGCCTGAAACCGGAGCTGCCAGGGGCCCTCTGCCCAGACAGGCTGAGGCACAACAACCGATAAGGCTCGGCCTCCCTCACGAGCCTCCCTCGCTGCTGCTGGGTGTGGGATCAGCCTGCTCCAAATTCAGGCCACAGGTCTGAGGCTGGGGCTTCTGACAAGGTGGGTTCCTGCCTGCACAGGCAGGCTGTGACCCGGGACCCAGGCGAGGTTGATGCAGAGGGGTCCCCAGGCAGCTGCAGACCCATACATGTGTGTGCTCGCACAGGCAAACCCTGTTCCCTGGGGCAGCCGTCATGCCTGAGCAGGGCTTCCTGTTTGCTGGCAGGTTGGGGGCTGCTCCCCTCCTTCAGGCTGGGGGGGAGAGAGGGGCTGTGCCCTCTTCCCCCTGCCTCTCCCTAGTCACCACCTCACCTGGGCATTGTGGTCCTGGTCGTGTGGCTGCTGGCTGAGTCTCTAGCCAGGCCAACTCTGCTCCAGGTGCTGGGTGAGGCTCAAGCTTATCCAGGACCAAGGAGGTGCTATGGGGAGCCAGAGATTGTCTGTGCAACATCTCCCTGGCAGCTGGCAAGGGGCTTGCTCATTGTCTGAGGCAGCCCCCACAGCTCCACCAGCCCCAGCGAGTTCGCTCCTGCCCTGTGTCCCATACCCACCAGCTGCGCCTTCTTGGCTTGTTCCTGCATCTCCTCTGCTACAGCCTGGCCCTACAAGCCTCTGCGAGATGGACACATCGTGTCCCCTGCCACCACCCACCTGCACCAGCCATCTACTGTACCAAAACACGGCTTCAAGTCCCCTTCCTCCTCCGTTGGGGCTGGCACAACCCCCCTGTACCAAGACACACCTCAACTACCTCAGCGTGTGAGGGAAACGGCTGCCACCCTGCTCCCACTCCCCATGGCCGGCTTCACCCACCGCAAGGAGCTCCCAGTGCCCCATCACAACTGCCGGTGGGGGAGAGTGGGGGGAGCCCTACAGCTGGGAGGGAGCTCATAGCGAGACTGTCCTTGCTGTGACCCCAGAGGGTGGAAAGGGGGAGACAGGGATGAGACATTCCAGCCCCTCACTTCTAATTTAATAAAACAACAGGGAGAGAAGCGCAGGGATGAGAAGGGATTTAACCCCTCCAGAGCTGGGCTCCACTGGGTAAGCATGGGGGCTTCATACCAGCTCCTCTCTGTCTGGCAAAGATCCCAGCCAAATCACCCCTGCCCTGCTCTCCTGCTGGCCCCGCTCCTACCAGCACCCCCTAGTCCTCCCAGGAAGCCCCACTGCCAGCCCTCCTGCCATCACCTGCAGGTCCGTCTTCATGAGCGAAGCCCCGGCCTCCACGATGTAGTGGCAGATAGTGCGCTGGCGTAAGGCCGCAGCCTGGTGCAAGCTGGTTTCACCGCTGGGTGGGAGAAAGCGGGAGAAGTGAGATGACCCCCCACCCAAAAAACAGGGACATGCAGCATGGCAGTGAGGGACAGCAATTCGGCGGCAGCTGAAGCTTGCGGTGGGCTGCACACTTGTCCAGGCAGCCCTGGAGTGGGGGGGCAGGGGATGGGGGGTGTGCTGCTTGGGGACAGTCAGTCCAGGGTGGACTGGGAACCACGGCTGGCATTTAGAGCGAGGCGGGGGGCGCTGCTGAGTGCCCAGGCAACCAGTCACCTCACAGAGGGTCTGGCCACCAGGCAATGCAAGTCAGCAGGCAACTTACTTCTCCTCCTCTGTGGCATCAAGGATTTCTGAAGGGGCTGTGGAGAGACAGACAGTGCAGGGTGAGTGAGACCTGGCTGCGGGGTGCAGATGGACCCACCTACTCCCCCAGTCGCCCTCTGCCTCTTCCCATGGGGGCTTGCTGCTTCCACGCTGCCCGCAAAGGTCCTGGCTCCAAAGCGCTCAGGCCAGCAACGGCATCTGAGCCCAGCCAAGCCCGGGGAAGAAGAGTTACTGTGGACTTACTACAGAGAAATACGGAAATACAAATAAAGCAGCCTGTATTTCAGCAGGAGCTGCCAAAAACAACAGGTCAGCTGCCCCAAAGGCAGAAGCAGGACACTGAGAAACATTTCCCAGAATCATGATGGTCCCTGCCTGCATGCAGCATTGGCCATGAAGGCAATGCAGTACTGGAAGGCAGATGCCAGGGAAAGCCCACACACCAGAAGGAGGACGTAGCAAAGCCAGAGGGAAGGGACCTAAGCCCAGGAGCTCCTCCTCAGCACAGAGGGTTGGGCTTTTTCAGCTACTGGGCTCCTTCACTAAGGGTGGCACTCTGGCCCCAGCTCACCGTTATCGATGATGTATTTGACGATGTCTTTGCTCCCTGATTTGACAGCATGGTGGAGGACGGTCTGGCCTGAGGAATCTCGCACCATCAGGTCTCTTCCAGCCCGGTGCAGCTCTTGGAACTACAGGATTACCAGATTGCCCAGGATGAGCTACATTTTCCCCAGCCCCAAGCCCCAAGCCCCAAGCCCCAAGCCCCAGCATTGCATCCCTGGGGTGCCCAGCAAGTTGTGTGGGATATTCAGACCCTGCAGGGAGCTTTGTCCGGCTCATCCATGCCACCAAGTCCCTTCCCTACATGTGTCCAAGGAGAGAAACAAAGCTTCTTGCCCCCTTTTCAGTGGTCTGTGGGGACAGGATAAGGGGCAATGGCTGTAAGCTGGAGCATAGGAAGTTCCACACCAACATGCGGAAGAACTTTTTCACAGTGAGGGTGACAGAGCCCTGGGACAGGCTGCCCAGGGAGGTGGTGGAGTCTCCTTCTCTGGAGATATTCAAGTCTTGTCTGGACGCCTATCTGTGTAATATGAGATAGGGAGCCTGCTTTGGCAGGGGGGTTGGACCCGATGATCTCTTGAGGTCCCTTCCAACCCCTAAGATTCTGTGATTCTGTGAGTCTGCCTGCTCCTGGAGGAAGGACCTCGAGAGGAGCTGCTCCAGGGCAATTGCAGAGTGTGGCTGGCAGGGCTTCCCACAGCCCACAGGGAAGGCAGCTAAGCAGGCTGCTGGCCGAACACCTACAGCCAGCGCTGGCTGTGTATCACAGTGGGCAGTGGGAGCACCTACCTTGCTGAAGTTGCCACTCTTGGCAGCTTCTATCAGAAGGTCATCTGCAAAGAAAGGAGGTGGGTCAGAGTCAGAAAAGCCAAGCTGTAATGTCATTTATCTAACTGGGGAGCCAAGGGTTTGGGCACCTGAGGCTTAGTAGTCTCCTCCAGTTGCTAAACCCTTGGTCAGGCTGGTTTTACCATAGCTCCTCCACCCACAGGCATGAAAAGGACAAGCCGGGGAAGGAGGGAGATCCCATCTAGCTGGGGGTGCAGCCAGACCTCAGTCCCAAGGAGGTGCACATGCAGGGGGAAGCTGTCTCTGCCCATGGGCAGGATGACATGTGATGGAAGTGGGGATCACTGTCTCCTGGGCGTCAGCCAGGGCTGACCAATGACTCACACTTCCAGGCACTGGGCTCCACTCAGGTTCCAGGAAACTCTTTTCATTTGCCTAGCACTTCGAGGCCCCTGACCTCCTGCTCCTACCTCCTGAGCTCCCCATCAGCTGCCTGGCCGAGACAGCTGTCCCTAGCCCGGCCCACAGCAATCACTGGGCTGTGCAGGTGGGGGATTAACCCCTCTGGCCATACCATTTCCCCCGAAGCAGAGTAGGGAAGGCGCCTGGCCAGGCTGCTCCACAAATCACTGTCAGGTCACTCCTGCCCACCTCTGGGGTCACCCGCCTGTGTGTGTATGTGTGTGTGTGTGTCTCTGTGCTCCCACCTAGCATACAGACAGCAGAGCTTTTGCCTGCACATCAAGGAAAGAACAGGCCTAAAAAAACATGGCAGGGACCCAAAGCAGTGTGAGCCGTGAGGCGCTGTGACAGGCTATGGGACAGGACTCACCTTTGTGTGTGAGCACCTCCTGGCACTGCTCAGGCTCGGCGCTGGAAAGAAGAAGAAAATGCATAACTAATCCTGCCAGATCAGCCCAAAGGGCAGAGGGTGGCTCTGGAGAAGCCTGCCTGTGGCACTCCTCCAGCAGGCAGGAGCCAAGGAACTTCACTGCTCTTTGGCCAAGCTATCTGCTTCTTCTACGACCTGGGTTCTTCCCCATCCCCAACTCCCACTTCTACTGCTGCTCCCAGCTCTGGTGCTCACCCCTACCTGAAGGGCTTTGTCCCACAGGCCAGGTACTGGAGTCTGACCCCATGGCTGAGCTACCTGGTGATGCCCCACTGCTTCCAGCAGTGCTGGCAGAGGAGCGGAGAAGACAGGATGGTGTCTCACCCCTTGGTCTAACTCAGCACCGAATTCCTGCTCACTTCAGGGACCCCTTGTGTAATCTGGCTCCAGATCAATGCTGTGAAGACAACCCTGGTTCTCCCATCACTGCCTATCCTTCCTGAGGTTCAGCATCCCCATTCCAGACCCACCTGGGGGCAGGAGAGGAAGGTGGAGAAGAGGAAGAGGAGGGGAATGCAAAATGATGCCCAGTGGGTGTGGCAGATGAGTCCACGAGGTCAGGCATGGCAGGAGAGGTGCCCACGGTCTGCGTAATCACCAGCTCTGGGTCCAGCACATAGAGCTCATCCTGAGAGATCTCTGTCACATAGTTGAGGTGCTCCTAGAAGACACAAGGAGCAAGACCTGTATAACTCCATCCCCTCACACCCCTTGCCATGGGGAGAGTGCTCAAATATTGCTCAGGAGAGCGACAGCAGCTCAGAGTCCTCAGACCTGTGCTTGGGAAGCCTCTGTGTCTCCTTGTTTTCAGGCTTCCAAAATCCTGCTCACTTAGCAGATGACCTATACATGTCACCTCATTAAGACGACCCCAATCAGTGGGTGCTTAGCCAGCCTTGCTATGCTGTTATTTCTCAGCCCCTCCACTGAAGGGTCCTACAGGCAGCTTCCAACCCATGTGTCTGTGCTCCCAACCATGCTCCCTCCCTTTCTGAAGGAATTACAGAATCACAAGGTTGGAAAAGACCTTTGAGATCGAGTCCAACCATACCTGTCCTCCACTAAACCATACCCCTGAGCACCTCATCTACCCATCTTTTAAACACATCCAGGGTCGGTGACTCAACCCCCTCCCTGGGCAGCCAGTTCCAGTGCCCGACAACCCTTTTGGTGAAGAATTTTTTCCTGATGTCTGATCTGAACCTGCCCTGGCGCAACCTGAGCCCATTCCCCCTTGTCCCAGAGGTGCCGGGGTTGGCACATCACACCACCCCTCAGGAGATGCCACAGGGCAGCGCAGGGCAGCGGAGCGAGACCTGCATGCCCCCATGGCTAAGCCCGCCTGTCGGCCCGCAGGACATAAGCGCCTTCCCAGCGGGTGCTGGGGGACCACAGCAGAGGCCAAGGCTGCACTCACCTGTGCGCGGTCTATCCTGTAGAACCGATCGGCTGTGGTTGCTGCAAGACACAGACAGAGCAAGACA
The DNA here is from genome assembly GCA_013400835.1 of Zapornia atra. NCBI lineage: Eukaryota > Metazoa > Chordata > Aves > Gruiformes > Rallidae > Zapornia > Zapornia atra. Next base: position 140,155 of record VZTU01027151.1, on the reverse strand, counting down.
GCCTGATTCTTTGCACGGGAAGAGAAGGACAACCACTTTCCACCAAGTGATGGTGAACTATCCAGCCCCTTCATGGCTTGTGTGGAAGGCACAGCAAAGTGAACACCACCCCCTGACCAGGAGCAGCCCCCTTCCCTTCGGGACATTGCTGTTCTCTGTACCCTAAAGGCAGCCCATTGGGCCTGCAGACCACCATGTCCCTGAGCAACATGCTTTGCTTGCCATCTCCTTCTCAGTGACTCCTGGTAGGGAGCCACAGGGAAGGCAAGAACACAACCAGCTGATGCCGTGGCCTTCCTGGGAGCTTTAGAGTCCTCCAGCCTCGTAGCCCAAGCAGATGATGCTCAGGGCTGTGCAGTGCACGTCTCAGCACTTGCTTGCACCAGGTGAGGAACTGCTCTGATTCAATGTGATCATGCACCTCGTTACAGAGCGCTGAGAAATTTGGGCACTAAGTGGGGCTAGGAGAAGAGCTTCCTGCTGACTTGACGGAGTTACATCCCTCAGACTACCATGAGATCATGTCAGAGCTGCTGACTGTCACATACAGTGGAGCACATCACCACAAGTTGTAGGTGCAAGCTCCTGCCTCCCAGGACAGCAGGGGAGCATCAAACCAGCCTTCAGCCTGTTGCTGGCAGCAGCCTGTTCGAGTGCACCCTCCTGCTCATCCCTCTTCCTTAGAGGAGAGAGGAGACCCCCGCAGCAGGAGAAGAGGTCCCTCAGCTCCAACAGAGCAAGTGGGTGGAGTCAGACCCATGTACCCACCACACCAGGGGGAGCAGGGAGGGGTTCAAGACTTACAAACAAGAGCACAACTCCAGGACAATGGGGTCCTCACACAGGATGGCACTTCCCCTGTGTCTCACCAAACTGCTGGTGCCTTCACAGGTGAGGTTGCTGCCATGAGACCCTTGTGGGACCTGAGGAATTGTCTCCACAGAGCAGAGGTGGGACAGAGCAGATGAGAGGAGTGAAAGAACCCCATTTATCATGTCCCAGCTGGAGATTTACAGCCAGGGAGCTGCTGCTGAAGGCCTGTAATTCAGCTGCTTGAATGAGCCTGCGCTGTGTTAGATGAGGCTCTAGTGTCCCTCCTGACACATTTTCCTGAGCTCAGAACCTGCTGCTGGGAGACCATCAGGAGGAGGGAAAGCAGTCCTAGTGCAGTATCTGGGTAGTGACACCTGGGAGTAGCAGCACCAGCAGCCCCACACACAGGGTCAGAGCCCCAAAGGGAGAAGCTGCATCCTTTCAGCTGAGCGCCACCAGCAGTCATTTTTCTCAGCGACCTTCCAGGAACAGAGGGAGAGCTCACAGAATCATTAAGGTTGGAAAAGACCTCCAAGATCTAGTCCAACTGTCCCCCTACTACCTATATTACTAACAAAATCATGTCCCTAACTACCTTATCCAATCTTTCCTTGAACACCCCAAGGGACGGTGACTCCACCACCACCCTGGGCAACCTGTTCCAATGCCCAGCCACTCCTTCTGAGAGGAAGTTCATCCTGGTTTCTAACCTGAACCTCCCCTGGCACAACTTGCAGCCATTCCCTCTTGTCCTATCGCTACTTATCCGTGAGAAGAGGCCGAGCCCTAGTTCACCACAGCCTCCTCTCCGGTAGTTGCAGAGAGCTCAGGTCTGCCCTCAGCCTCCAGGCTAAACAGTCCCAAGTCCCTCAGCCGCTCCTCATAAGACTCATGTTCCAGCCCCTTCCCCAGCCTGGTTGACCTTCTCTGGACATGCTCCAGGACCTCGATGTCTTTCTTGTAGAGTAAGGCCCAAAACTGAAGACAGTATTTGAGGTGTGGCCTCACCAGAGCTGAGTATGGGGTGGGGGCGACCACCTCCCTGGTCCTGCTACTCCCGATGCAGGCCAGGATGCTCTACAGCCTCTTGGTCAGTGAAGGCAAACGGAGAGGAGCAAGCTACTTTCAGGCAGGGGAGAAGCAGCAGCTAGAGCCCAGCAGGAAGCCTGCCCCCTTTCCACCGGGAAGCTCCCGGTGTGCTGGAGCAGGGGTGCCCCCTGCCTGCACAATACAGGAGAGCAGTCCCAGCAGTCCTGCAGTGACGGAACACACACCGACAAGCTGCCTTCAGTTCTGGAGGCAGAAGACCAGCAGACGCCCCCTGCTCCACCGGTGGTCAGCAGCCAGGGACAGAGCCTAGGACAAAGCACTCTGCCCCAAAGACCCCGACATCCACCGGTCCCAAGTCCAAGGTGGCTTTCGGTGATTTGTCACTAAGGGTCTGTCCCCTCACTGCCCCAAATTCAGACACAGTCAGCACTCCAAGGGGAAGATGATACTCACAGTCCAGGAAGCACCACTTGGGCGACAGCTTCTGGGATGACAGCGTCTTCGGTTTGTCTCCATCTCCCTCCTGCATAAAAGAGAGAGGACAAAGTCGCATCTCTTGGCCCTGTAATCTCTCCCTGGAGCATCCCTCCTGCTTTGGGAGGTCCCTGCAGAGATGGAGGCGCTTGGATCGACAGGGCAACTTGAACACAGGCACAGCACACAGCGATGGGAAGCAGCGTGGGAGACTGGGGCTGACATGCACCAGCTCACTGGTGAGAGGGGTGCCACAAGATGAGCCCAGGAGACCAGCGCAGGGCACATGACAGACGGGCCCGGGACACAGCGCGAGGCCATACACACCTGGGAGAGCAGGCGCTCGAGAGCAGAGGGCTGTGGAGGGAAATCCTGCAGAAAGGCAAGACGTGCCATTACAGTCTTTGTCTGGGTGGGCCCCCAGCCCCTCTCATCCCACTGGTGTGTGCCGTATCTGGCTTTCCACACTGCCTGGCCAAGGTCCCTGGTCCCTGCCCTGCTTTGAGGTCAGAGCACAGTGGTTGCCCAAGGAGAGAGACAAGAGACAAGGTCAACCACGAGATGACGGAGGGCCACCCCCCTCAGAGCACAGCTTTAGAGGTACAAGAGGTTGCAGAAGGATCAGTCTACCAGGCTGATGCCATAGGAAGGTGTTACCCTCTGAGCCTGGGAGCTCCCAGCCATGTGCTTGTCTATGTATCGTCACCAAGTGCCTGAGCACAAAGTGGACAGGGGACAGACATGAACAGCAAGGAGCTGTGCCAGCCCAGGCAAAAGGCTCTGTGACTCAGCCCCACAGGACACTACTCAGCCCCACAAGACACTAGACACACACTGGATGAGATCCCCTCAGGCACAAAAGCCGGGTAACATGGGGATGAAGCAAGGGCCCTTCATGTCTGCTGAGAGAAAATCAAATGGAGCAGTGTAGCACCAGGAGGCATGCTGTGGGCTCACAAGGACCAGGAACAAGGGCTACACAGCCCCCGCCTGGGTCATGGATATGCACTAGCACATTGGCAGGACCACAAAAATTAGTACTTGAAAATGAAGAGCACTGGGGGTGGGGGGAGCGACCCTAATCCAGGCACCCCAGGACAGGCAGAGCTGTGCCAGGAAACATGGAGCCCACAGAGGTCTGAATGAACACAGCCATAGCAACTAAAGGGACAGAGGAAAGGCCTCCCCAAACAATCAGGGTGGGACAGGCCCCAGTAGGATGTATGTTGGCTTTTTTCTCTGCTCCATAGTTTTCCTGGGCAACCAATACTCTGAGCCTGGAGAACAAGGTCAGAAGAGCAATGCTGAGAAAGAAGCTGACAGAAAGCAGGGAGCAACAAGCCATCCAATTTGGGATCCTGCCTCCACCATGGGGTGAAGGCAAATCATTGACAGGAGCACATGTGTTGGTGTGTGCAGGTCAAGGAGGCACAGAAATTCCTTCCCCGAGCCCCTCCATCTCTCGCATCCAGCTGTGGCCACCTCCCATGTAAAGCCTCACCTCCTGCAGCTTCTCGATTTGGGTCCGGCACAATTCCAGGTCGCTGTCTCCCGGCACCACAATGATCCCCAGTGGCACAGCTGCACGACAGGACACATGCAACTCAGTGAGCAGCTCATGCCCATCCCCATCCCTAACACCTCGTGCAGCCAAGCTAAGAGCACTGCCAGGCTCAGGGACTGCAGCTCCCACCCCCTGGTCACTCAGCTGACCACTCACAGGCTTCCTTAAGCTTCTCCTTGTCATAGTGCAGCGCCTCGTAGTCCCGCATGCTGATTCGGCTCACGCGGATCCGCAGCCGCTCGGGCACTGGCTGCTGGCTGTGTGCCGGGGGGAAGGAAAAGGGAAGGGATCAGAAAGTGACAGTCTACGTTCTTCTTACTCCATTCACCCCTCCAAAACAGGCAAGAGCACAGACTAGGGTGGGAAACTTGGCACCAGCAGCTTCTCCAGCATCAGGGCCTTGACTATACTTCTGTGACCCAATCCCTCCCCAGGCCCTTCTGGACAGAGAATCACAATGTCTCTGGGAACGATGGATCAGTCCCATCTTTTCCTCCTCCATCCCTTCTGTTTTAGAGGGGAGGTGGCAGATTGATCTCAAGAACCTACTCATTGAGCAGAGGCATGGAGTTGCGCCGCTTGGTCTTCTGCACCATGTTGGCCTGGTTGCGCAGGGAGATGTGGATGCAGGAAGGTGCCAGCTTGCAGGGCTCTCCATCTACCTGCATGGGGATGGCCTTGGATGTGGTGAGAACCACCTGCCGGCACTGGCACAGCCGCTCTCCATGGCCACCAACCTGCAAGGCAGCCTGTGAAAGAGTCCAGAGTGAGAGCAGATTGAGGGCTGAGGGGTGGATGGCGGGAGCACCCATTGTCAGCCAGATGCTACAAACAAACCAAGCTCTGGAATGGATCCACAGAGACCAGAGTATGGCAGCATCCCGCCTACATCTCAGGGAGCAGACACTGTCACACTTGGGTCAGTACTGCAGCTCCTCAGGAGGGAAGGTGAGGAGCAAGGGGGCTGGTTGATGCCTGGCCAATGGTACCAGTCACTCCCCTCACTGCTAGGTACAGCTGGCAACAGCACCAACTCACCAGAGATGTCATGGTGAAGCCAATGACTTCAATGCAGCCATCATCGTGGCGCTGTGGCTCAAAGTCGTGGTGCTCCCCGGGGTTGCCCCAAGGCATGGTGCCTGCACAGTACCTGTGAAGGGACAGCAAGCGGTGCATGAACAGGCCCTTCCAAACCCGGGTAGGGATCTATGGCGTGGGGGTAAGGAGCCCAGCACATGAGGGCAGGTCTTGGAGCTGCTCACCTGGGGATGTTCAGGAAGACCAGACACTGGGGCTTCAGGTCCTGGATCTTGGAGGTCAGGTCTGTCCCATCACACTGGAGGCAAAGCAGGGACATTCAGGCTGTTGTAAGGTAGAGCCTGGCCCACACTACCCACCTGGGAAGAAATTACTTTCCCCTCCACTCCCACCCGCTTCTCCAAGCCAGGGGAACCCAACGTCTCCACAAATACATCCTCTCCCTGGTCCTGAGATACCCAGCGTGACAAGGAAGCGCTCCTCTCCCCTCAGCAGCAAAACCCCCTCCCTGGCCCAGAGCAGCCCTCCACACTCACCACCAACTTGACATGCTTCGCTAAGTCTTTGGAGCTCCCTGTGAGGAAGTCAGAGAAAGCCGTCTGCCAAGGCAAGAGACAGCATTAGTGCCCGCCCATTCACCGAAACAGGCGGCCAGGAAGCCTGACACTGACCTTCGGACCTCAGCTACCGAGAGTCTTGTCCATTGCCAGAAGCCCTCCCTTCTCCCCTCCCAAAACAACCTGATCCATTCCTCTGGCCATTTTTCCCACCACAAACCTCAGTGCAGCTTTTAGTAACATCCCCAGTGTTCCCTTGCCAGGCCCAGCTTTAGGGAAGAGCTGGCAAGGTGGGTCTCCCCTTGTGAGGCTCAAGTCACAAGCGACAAGTTCAGTCTCAAGCTGCAATGAAGCACCACAACACAGGGCTGATGGGACCTCATCTAAAGATACAGATACCTGTTACACAGATCCTAGGGTCCCCTTCGGGTTTATCCATACAGAGAGGAGGGGAGACACAAACAGGAGAGATGTGGGATGGTACAGAGCAGCACTCCTGTAATACTGGTCACCCAGCCACACAGGTAGGGAGGTATGTTGGGGATGTGGGGGGATGGACAAAGACCACATGGAGACACAAAGCTCTAGGAATGAGCTACAGGAGGGAGATGTTATTAGCCAGGAAGCCGTAACTGTCCCAAGGTATAAAATAAAAGACCAAAGTAGTGTGGGGACACTCTGGAAAGGCTTCCCGTTCCTCTGCAGGGGGGACAGCCTGTCTCCACACAGCTCTGGGGAGGTCCTGCCTGGGTGACTATCCGTGAGCCGGAGAACAAGAACAATAGTGGCAGGAGATCAAGCTAGCAACTGTACCACAGGCCAGAGAGCAAGCTGTGCTTGCAGCCAGAGGAGCTGTGACTCCCAGGGCTGCAGCCTTTCTCTAGCACCTCTCCAACTTTGTGGGGGGCTCAGCTTGGGTGCATGTGAAGGCCCAAGTAACTTGGATGAGCGAGCTGTGGGCAGGAGCTGGGGCCATGCCTGTGCTCCATCTGATGCTAAGGCTGCTATGAAGGCGCGCCTAGATATCCTCCACTCACTCACCCCAGCGTAGAACATTTTATTCCGAAACCGGCTGTTGAACTTCTCTGGGTTGGCCTCTGGGGAAAGGAGAAAAAAAGCCCAGGTCATCGACCTGCACATGGAAATACTTCACTTGCTAGCTCTCCCCAGGCATGGCTCTCCAGCCAGCTGTGGCCAGGATGCAGTACCCAGCTCCCTTCCCATGCAGACACCCCTCTTCCTCCTCTGCAGCCCCCACTTGCTTCTCAAGCAATGCTTCTCCAGCCCCATTCCTCGGGCAATCCTCTTGTTTGCTTTTCCAAGCAGTGTTTTACAGGCCCACCTCGAGGCACCCCATCACTACAGACACTGCCCCACAGCCCTGTCACACTCCCACTGTACCTCGGGATTCATGGAACTCCAGTGTCACCCGTGCATCAAAGCCAAGGCTGAAATAGTTATTAAAGACATCCAAGGGGAGCTGAAACAGAAAGGGGGAACAAAGATGAAGCTGCCAGTGTGTGGCCATGGCAAAGACGAGGTAAGGCTATCAGAGCCATGCACTGTGCTCACAAGGCTGAGGGAGTAGATGCTTGTCTTCCTCCCTCCCAGGAAAATACACAGGTCACCAGCCTGAGATCATGGACCCCAGCTCCTAGGGGTAAGGGACATGGCCCAAGGGGACACACTCTGCTCTCCAAGATGCCTACAATCCCCTATGTTACAGCTAAAGAAAGAGTCTCAGAGAGGACTGGTCATATACCTATTGCAAGCTGTGGTTAAAAACCTTGTGTGGACATGTATTTCTGGTCTCTACACACCTCACCACGAGTGCTGAGGTGGAGCAAGAGAAGTGGAGCTAGAGAAGGCAGTAGCCCCAGCTGCTGGGACTGCCTGAGACAGTGGGAGAACGCAGATCCCCAGCACAAGGGAACAAATGTAGAGAGGAGGTGTCCCACCTTGTCAGAGGAGGTAGCCACCTCATCCTTCTCCTCAGGGTTTGCATCAGGGTTTGGCTCCACACGGAGGTTCCAGCGATCGAGCTGCACAATGTTCCCATCTTCAACATGTGACAGGATCTTGGACAGAGGCTCATCTGTGTAACCCTGGTGAAGAGCAGGACTCGGTGAGTCTCCTACCTGCCTCCCACAGAGATGCCCCAGAGACACTGGGCTTTGGGAAGACATCCCAGAGCACAAGATGTGGGAAAAGATCAATTCTCTTTGAATGGACAACAAAGCAGGACTTATTTAAAGCAATTAATCTTGAAGTTGATGTATTATTTGAAATAAAGATGGCTTTTTTGTTAATGTCCTAATAGATGATAACCTAACACAGAGTCATGCAAACATCAGAAGCAGAGAACCATCCCAATGGCACTTATGTGCTGGTTGGTATTTAGGAGAAGTCAGCCCATGCAAATCCCCACCCATGTGTCCAGAACCAGTCGAAGTACCGAACCCTGCTCTGTCAGCAGTGGGCTCTTGTACCCATCACTTACCCCACCCCAGTTCAACGTCCTGGCCAAGTCGTTCCCCGTCCCCAAAGGCAGGATGGCTACAGGAGGTGGTGGGTTGAGGCGTAACTGGTCCAGAATGGAGAGAATCCAGCCCACCTGCACAAGCAAGAGAGCACAGAGAAACAGTTTGTTATTTCAGGCAGGTGGAGGTGACTCAGAACACTAGTGTTGGCAGAGGGGCACCGATGGGGTCCCATTAGCCATCACTGAGGCTATTCACAGTCCTTAATGTTCCAAGGGGGTGCTGTGGTAGGTACCAGTAACCCCAGTGAGGGTACTAGCCCCTAAAAGCCCTACAAATCCAGACACGCCACAGAGAAGAACTCCCTGGGTAGCACATGAGGGGGGCACCAGCTGTACCAGGGACCTGGTGCACACATCCTGCCCTGCTCAGGATTACAGCAGGGAGGGCAGCTGCCAGCACTGGAAAGGCCTGGAGGAAGGGCACCACAGGCACCAGGGGCTGGGGGACTCACCGTGCCATCTCCCCCGCACGCCAGGATCCGGAGGTTGTGGACCTTGCGGTACAGCTCCAGCCTGCAGGGAACAGGGAGGGTGAGAACAGGAGGGAAGAGGCCACAAAGGTGTTACGCAGCAGGTGTCTGCCCCCACAGAGCCCTCGGCATCCCCACATCTCCCTCCCCATTGCCACAGCAGTTCACTGAGGTGGGCAAAGAAGCCACAGTAACTCTGTCTTCACCAGCTCCTGCGGAGGGAGAGCGGGGTGTCCACAGCCTGCACATGCACGGATGAACCGAACCCTAGCAAGGAGCCAAGATTCACGCAACGTTAACTGGACATTAAGGAACTAGGGCTGGGAACACAGCCGGTCTTTTCACCACCAGTTTCAAGATTAGACCAGTTCTCTTACAGGAAACACTGAATAACCAACTAGGTATCCTAGAGAGGCATCTCAAAGCATGGACTTGAGGGAGGTCTCTTTGTGCAAAGGAGCTATGGAGTATAATGCCTCTGCCAGCTGTGGGAAGAGCTCTGTGGAGGAACCTCCAGGGCAGGGATGGGAGAATGAAGTTTGCTGCCCCCATAAGTACTCACGCCTCCTTGGGTCCACCCTGGCTGAGGTCAAAAACTTGCCGTGGGTTGAGATACCACATGAAGGACTGAATGATTTTGGCTCCCTATGAGGAGAAGAAAGACATCAAGTAACAGGGAGTTCTGAGTGGATGGGGGGAAAAGCCATAAGGTCCTGGGAACAGGCCAAGACAACATTGTTCTGGGGGCCTCAGGCAAAGCCTGCCTAGGTGGGAATTGCCAGGCAGTAAACAGGCATTGAGAGGGTTGCCTTCCTTCTTCTGCAGCTGAGACATCACCAAAACTATGATGAGACCTCAGCAAACAAAGGGCAATGCCCTCACAGAGCTACCTTCTCAGGGATACACAGGGCAGGGCCATACCTGATTACCACCGCTCTTGGGGTTCACAAACACCAGCAAGGGCTTCATGAGAGGAGCTGGCATGGGCTTGATGACAAAGGGTTTCCACCTCCCTTCCTGCAAGAGACACCACAGGTCTTTCAACAAACGGGGAAACGCAACCTCCTACCTCCAGCTGAGCTGTTACATCACACAGGGGAGGAGTGGGAGGAAAAGAACATCCCAGCCACCCTGTAAGCCTTAAACCTTGTATTTGCCTTGCCAGCAGGCCACCCCCTCCTTAACCTCAGTGAAGACCCAGCAAAGCTCCCTTGTTTCACAGTCTTGCTCCTCACAGCCCAGTTCCTCCACCCTTCCAAGACACAGTCATTCCCTTTCCCCTCATCTCTCACCTCAGCCCCTTTTTTGCTGGATTTCCGCTTGAATGACGTCCTCTTCTTCTTCTTGCTAGATTTCAGTGGATTCTAGAGAGAAAAGAAACAAGCCCAAAAACTCCATGAGGAGCTGCTGGGTGAGCAGGAGGTATAAAAGAGCCACAAGAGCTGAGGTGACTTACCTGAGGCCGCCGGACCCGCAGAATCCAAGTGGGAGGAACAACGACCGCAGCGTGAGCCCCCAGCGAGCATGGCTCTTCGATGTGTTGCAGCATGAAGCACGACACTTTGCTGTGATACTGGGGAAAGAGAAGATGAAGAGAAAAAGCTTCTCAGTTTGATGAGGACAACCACCTTCTTCTTCTGACTCACCCATGCCATTGCAGGGAGTGCTGGAGTAAAACCAAGTATGAATTTTGTAATGTGAAAGCAATGAGAAGGTTCCTCATAGGAGCTCATAGCTATCACAGTACAGCCTCTCCCAATAAGGGGAGCTGTTAAGGGCAGGTTGCAGAGGAGCAACTTGGGGAGTCCCAGCAGAAAGCAGAGGTCTTTAGGTGCAGAACAGATGGGTAAGGCATTCACTGGGGGCTTTGCTCACCGCTTGCTTGCACCAGGAACAGCTGATGGCTACAATCTCTTTACTGTGGAAGGCAAACTTCTGCTGGAATCCCTGCAGAGGGAAGGATAAGAGGCTTAGGAAATTCCCTCAGAGCTTTCTACCATCCAAGAGGACTTTCCCACCACTAAGAGAGATGTTGACAAAGACAGCATGCCTGCAGCTGGAGCTCTCCTGTTCTCCGTCAGATAGCCCCAACCACTAGAGCACTAGGGAGGCCGCTGTGCTCTGCAGGGGTGTCCCTATTGCTCAAGGAAAGTGTGTCAGGAAGATGGTGCCCTCTGGGATTGATTTGGCCCAGGGGGAGAACAATTCTATGTGGGAAGCTCTTATATAGCACTTCACCCCCCGCAAAACAGGGCAGGCGTCTTTGGCTGCTGCTGCCAAACAGGGATGGGGGGTAAGCCTCGTCCCCAGCCCCATTCTTGCCTCTGGTTTGACATTAGCTTTCCTTCAGGCAGAGAAAGAAAGAAAACAGAACAAAACATGATGGCCTCTCACCTTGCCGCACTGCCGGCACTTCCCTTCCTGCCGCCGCCGGTGCACCCAGTGATGCCGGACAACGATGGGCTAGAGGGGAAAGCAAAACGGAATGAAAGGCCCAGTGGGTGAGGGAATGCAGAGGCAGGCAGGGGGAACAGACCCAGGCCAGCCAGGCCAAGAATCAGAGGGCAAGGGCCAGACTGAGGTGCTCACAGAAAAGGGCATCAAAACCAGGAAAAAAAACCAAACAGGAGAGGAGGGAAACTGAAGACAGAACCACACAAAGCAAACCCAACTACGAATGGGCAAACAGCAGTATGGAGCGCTACTCTGGCCATAAACCCCTGTCCATTCCTTGATGTCTCTGCCTAGAAGCCCCCTGTGTGAGGTGAAAAACATGCTGGTGTGAAGGTGTGGGAATCCTCGAGGGGACACAGTTTGTTCCCAGAGCAAGAAGATGGAAGTGCTCGTGGCCAAGCAGCAAACCATGCTCCTCAAGGACAGCAGCAGCCCCATGAAAGAGGAAGAAGAGAAAATTTGTAGAGGTTGGTGAGGAGGAAAATAAAACACAGAGCAGTGCATGGGGGCAGTGAGCTGTAGGCAGAGCCCAAAAAGTAAGTGAAGGACAAATAAGGGAGCTAGGCTAAGAGTGATATGGGAAGGAGGCACGGCAGGAGAAGACAAAGAAAGGAAAGTTTAGAGGGATGCTGAAAGCTTCACCTTTCCAGGTGCTACTGGCACTTGTGAGCAGGCAGCCCTGCGTTCGCTACCCTTCCTGCACTGTGCCTGCTGCACCAGCACAAACATGGTGTGGGGGCAGCAGCTCCGGTACCTAAATGGCTCATGGCTGAGCCATGCACACCCACTCCAGAGCACTGCAGGGGCTGGAGAGTGGATCATGAAGGCTTACAGGGACTTCCACCAGCGCACCTGTCAGCAGATAGGTTCCAGGCCACTCCTTATGCCCAGTGCATTAAAACACAAGCTAAAGGGCTCCCACAGCACCACTGTAAGCATCTCCCACTACTACCTGGAGTACCTGTGGCACCCAGGTCAGGGCTGAGGGGTAAAGCCAGAAGCCACCCTGTACTGCTCCCTTCCAAATTGTGGGAAATTTGGGGAACTGCTGTTTCCCACAGCCTCCTCTATGAGCTTGGGGAACTACACAAGGGGGGAAAAACCTCTCCCAGGAAACACTAGTGGCAGGTTCACCCCATGCAGAAGCAGGAGCTTTGGAACATGCAAACCAGCAGATGCTCTGCCTTCGCTGCCTCCAAGCTCCTCATTCCTCACACCCAGTCTTGTGCTGCTGCCTTGCAAAGAGACATCCTACTGCTGTGCCACCTCTTTGAAGCCAGGAGGCAGCACGATGCCTGTGCTCTGATGGGACACGTGGTGGCCGCACCTGATGTCTTTGCCACCAAACTTGAAAACTGGGGCGGGGAGGGGTGGGGGGATTACATGGGCAGCGTTAGAGGCACATCTCTCACCTCCCGCACGTTCCGGGATCCTGATTCCCTGAAGGAAGGTTTGCAGCGGAAGTTTATCTGTAGATTGAACACACATGAGAGAGACAGTTACTGAGAGAAATCAGTAAAATTATCTTACCTACTGGAGTTTGCTACAGCAGGCCCAGAGCCCCTGGAGATGTTCAGTGCTCACCGCAAAACACCTCACACATCCCCGTTCCTGACCAAAATGAGGTCTAGGGTCCCAACAAACACATAGCTAGATGCTCCTTTTGGTAGTCCCTCCTTGGAAGGCCTCTCTTTCAAATGACACCGCATCTCCCTAACCTTTTTGTGTTTTGCTACTAGAAAGGAAAGGCTGCCCAGGAAAAGGCTGCTAGGGCTTTGAGAGCCACAGAGAAGGGCTTAACAGGCTCTACTCACTTTCTCCAGCTGCTCGATGCAGGGTGTATGCACCACGATCTTGCAGGCTGCACACTTACGCCTGGAGAGAGGTTTTTGCTGGAAGATGAGCAAAGGAGAGGAAAAACACATGTGTGAATAGCAGCATTTGGAGGCCAGCAAGCTCAGCCTCCCATCACGTGGATTTCAGGAGGCAGAACGAGTCCTGTAGGAAGGTTAGACACCACCCAGACTCCTTGCAAGTGAAGGGGTCTAATCATGTGCCTAGAGCAGATGGTCTCAAGTTTGGCACAGAGCAGGCAAGTGCTCTCCCACTGTCCTGTTCCAGAGCCCTTGGACTCTCCTGACACTGCCTCAGAGCACCACGGAAGCTGGTGCGAGAGGCACCCGCAGGGCTCCCACAGTAACCCCACGAGCAGGCACAGGATGGCACCAGAGCTCCACATCCTGCACTACAAGCAGGACTGAGCCTGCAAGCTGGGAGGGAGCACTGCAGCAACCCCGTGAGATCAGTGCTGCCTGCAGGGTCAGAAGGCAGCACGCCCCAGTCTCCAGCACTCGCTTTTCTCCTCTCTTGGATTCAGATTGGCCCCCTGAAGATGTGGGATCCCAACAGCCTCTCCCTGGAATTTCACCACACCGCCTCCAGCTGAGTGGTGACCTTGTGTCAGGTCCCAATTGCAAACAGCACCCACAGAAACCAGGGACTCGGCCTTCCAGCATGCAGAGGTAGGAGGGACACCCCCCCGCCTTGGCAGCCCCCCGAGGACCCCCCAGGAAAGCAGCTGGGTCTCCCTGCCAGGCGGCAGCACAAACCACATCTGCGGCCCTTGCCGGGAAGGTGGGTGACCCCAGGTGACTCACCAGCAGCTTCGCCATACAGTTCTGCTCCCCAACGTAGCAGAAGTCCCCAGAGGCACTGGCCTCAAACCAGATGTGCTCCCCATAGACCGCAGTCTCCTGAAAGGCGTAAGACCACAGGTTTTATCTGAGAGCACTCCAAGAAGAGCATCCAAGCCCCTAAAATGCTTTGTGTGACAGACAAGATACTGGATAACCAGGGTCTGGGAAGCTGGAGCTAAGTGTAGGCCAGGAGATAAGATACATAGAACAAACATGGCCAACACTTGGACAGAGGAAACCTTACAAAGCTGCTGCCATGGTCCACCTGTTGAAAACAAGAGGACCTCAGGAAATCACCTGCAAGAACTACAGCCCAGTTGCAGTGTCCTACAACACACGGGAGGTACTCCCATCACCCTCTTAGAGAGGGCACCACGGCAAATTCAATGCAGTGAAGCTCTTCTGAAACAGCTTCTGTTCTTACAACCTCAGGTGCAGCTTAAAACCTGCTGGGCTTGGCCTGCAAAGGAGCAGGGCCTTGCTCCTGCTGCTTGGCCCCAGCCACCATAAGACCTTGACTGCCAGGAGCAGAAGAGCTGGCAGTTGAACAGCTATGCCATCCTCCCAGGAGCCACCTGTGCCTGCACAGCCTCTCCCTGCAGCATCAAGGGGTGCTGCCAGCAGCACAGATGCTAGCACCAGCTGGTGGCAACCACGGGGGCCATGAATGTGTCAGAACTGAAGTCACCTGGGAACCTCAGCCTGGGAAGAGCCTGCTGCTTCTTGGCCAGGAGCCCATTCCATGCAACACCCAGAAAAACCCGCTGCAACTTACACTCCAATCCACGGTGTTGCGTATCTGCCTCTCCGAGTCACTCCTTGGGTTTGGCTGGGCTACCATGTGCTGGAGGCTGGACTTGGCAATGGCTTTCCTGGAAGACATAAGAGGGCTGGCTATTAGATCAGAGGAGAAAGAATACATTCAAAGCACAACCTGCTCCGAGGATGGACAGCGAGGCTGGAGCAGAAAAGCTCCAGGACCAAGTGGCTGGAAAAGAGGTGAATCTCCAGCACTTCTGGCTGAGGAGCACACGCTCCTGGCGAGGCAGTCCAGTAGGACAAAGCGGTGCTGCTGATGGTGCTGATGGTTGAGCAACAGACACCCAGCAAAAGGCACAGCCTGGGCCCGCTGGGTCAAAGCTCTCAGAGATGAGAGATCCATTGCAAAACAGCCTGGGACATTCCACCAAGCTGTGGTGGTGGGGCTGCCTTGGCAGGAACAACCCAGAGCCCTTGCCTGGCAGAGGCTCCCGCAGCTCTCCCATTACGAGACACCTCAGAGCCTGGAGCATTTGTGAGGACCAGTACCACTGGCTGGAAAAAAAGCACAACTGATTGTTTATGGCTAGCAAACATCCCTCAGATGGGTTAGGGTGTCAGAATGGACCAGCAGAGCTGGTCAGCTGGAGAAAGCATGTATCTCCCAGGCCTGTCACCTCCCTCTGGCCCCAGGCTGGCAGGAGGGGATGCCTGCAAGCCTCAGGGGCTGCACCAAGGGCATCGGAGGCAGTGCTGGCTCTCAAGTGGGAGATGCTTGAGGGACACAAGCAGCACCACAAGAGACTGATGGCAGTCAGGGCGATGGTGTTGAGCTGGCTTTGCATCTAGCCTCCCCTCCCCAAGGCATCACCTGCTTGCACGCGCCCCCCCCATACATACAGCAGCCGGGGGCTCCAGCTGTCTTGGGCAGCATGGCGGGCAGGCTCCAGTCCCAAGCACTCAGGGAGGGCAGCAGAGGGGTGCTTGGCTCCGGCACCCCCCGCACAATGCTGGGCCAGCAGCTGCAGATGGCTGGAGGGGAGCAGCCCAGCTCGGGAGCCATTGCTGGAGCGACGGCGCTGGCTGAGGCGGCGGTAGCAGCCCGGCAAGCCATAGACAGCCCGGCTGTACATGAACTCCGTGGGCAGGCGGTGAGAGGAGGCACGCCGCAGGCAGCGGGGACCCCGCGACAGCAACCCAACCTGGAGCGGCCGCAGTCGGGGCAGCATGGCCAGCCACCTCTCCTCGGCACACCGCTCACGCCGACCCTGCTCAGCTCCTGCTGCCACACCGACACTGCCATCCTCCGGAGACTCAGATTCAGAGCTGTCAGTGTGGGGTGCTCCATCCCTGTCCCCGTCCTCTCCGGTGGGGATGAGGCTGGCCAGGAGGATGGAAGGAGCCACCAGCTGGGCATCGACAGCTTGTGCCCGGCCCATGAGCTTTGTCTGCACGGCGAACCTGGGGCTGAGGCTGGGCGGCATGGTGCTGGAACGGCGGCGAGGGCCGGGGTGCCGGGGCAGACCCAAGCAGGACAGGGCTGGTAACGGGGTGCCTGAGCCTCGGCGGCGCTGGGCCAGCAAGGTGGAGGGCAGGCCTGCCTGGGACCGCCGCCTGGCCTTGCCCGTGGGCACGGCCACCACACTGGTGCGCCGCAGCCCCTTCCTCCCAAAGTGCCGCCTGAAAAAGGTTTCCATCGTACCCGAGGGAGGCTGTTAACACAGAGACCAGGAATTTAATAGGCTTCCCCATGGGTCCCTGGCGCTGGGCTGCAGCGGGCAGGGCAGGAGGGGGACTGCTCTGGCTAAGCATCAGCCCCAACAAATTGAAACCATGCCCCTGCGAATCCTACAGAAGAAACCCATGTAAAAGCAGGGCAGGTAGATCTGCTAGAAGCTGCTTGTGAGACCCAGAGGCTGGGAGGGCTCTAGTAGTGTGGAAGAGAGCTAGGAAAATCATCCCGTCTGTCCTGCACAAAACTTCCCTCTCCTGGTGATAAGAGCTTTCTGGCGGCTCTCAAACTTGCCCGGGCCAGCCCTCAAAGTTTGACAGGCTGCCCAGAGATTGCAGTGGTCCGTGGAAATCCCTGGGCCATGGGTGGAGGGTGCTGCAGCAGCTTCAGCACTGGTACCTCAGCATGCAAAGGCTTTGGAGTGAAAAGGGATGGCTCTCCTTCACTCTAGAGCTGGTGCTTTGCTTCCCACCCTCCAGCCACCACCTCTCTTCAGCAGCTCCTTTGGAGGAGTACAAAGCTGAGTTTGTTATTTTGGGAGAAGGTTCGTTCTCCTCCAGCCTGGCACGTGAGAAAGCCAGGTCCTTAGTTCCTACAGTCTTGATGCCCTGCCTGTATTCACTAAGTAGCACAAGGTGGGAAGGAAGGACAGCGATGTCCTCCAGAGGAATCCGCAGTTCAGACAGTAGCATCAGGGCAACCAAAAGCCTGGTTGAACTGAAAGCACATACAAAGTGCCATCTCCTCAGAAGGCCTTCTTACATCCCAGCACAGTGAGCAAAGCAGGTACACCCAGGCCTGCCTGCTCACCAGCAGGTTAACCTCTCACTGCCATGGCCCCTGTAGCTTTGTGGAGGGCAAAAGCACATTTTACTGATCACCCCCCACTCCCAGCCCACTCCTGACCCTGCAGTGCTCCACTCCTGCTCCTTCTCCCCATCACCTGCGAGATGATGCCCAGTAAACCGCATCATTACCAACAGGTGTTAAAAATCACCTGAACAAATAAAGTGTTAAAAATCCCAAGTGAGAACCCTGCCAGGGCATGGCATGCTGCAGCAGACCCTTCTTGGCCAGCTTCAGCTGCTGGGAGAAACATACCGGCAAACTACATCCAAGCTGAGCTGAATGGACGCTCCCTCCTGCCCCAGATATTCCACTAGCGTGAAGCTGCTGTACCGCTTGCTGAGCTGCTGCTATGGGCAGGAAGATCTCTCAACACAGCTTCCTTCCTTTTTGCACCACAGTCTCATGAGGAAATCTGCTAGAACAACCTTTGGCTTGACATTTATGTTTGGGTCCTAGCTGATTATGGCCCTTTTTATCTTGAGGGCTGTCTGCTAGTGGCACATGGACTCACACTCTGGCCACCAGCAGTGAAGGTTATTACTGGGGAACCATCTGACAGCCTGCCAGGGCGCCATGTGGCAGCTCAGATATTACAGTGAAGATAACCCCATCTCTCGCAACCTACTTCCAATCCGAGCTCCAGCGGCATATCGCGGGTGTGGGGAGCTGCCACTGGCAGAGCAGACGGACTGACTGCTGGGGGTGCCCAGGGTTGGTGCGCACAGTGGAGCTGCACACAGAGCAGCCGGGGGGACTACGCACTTGGGTGGAGAGAAGTCCCAAGAGGAGCTAAGCCCTGGAAAACCCTGGCCTGTCACCATCACATCTCTGGGATCTCCACTGCATGTCAGTGAGACAAGACAGAGAAGAGCCAGCGCGTGTGGCTGCTCTCCAGGCTGCATCGCTCAGGTAGGTAAGGAGGCTGGATGGAGGCAGCTTGGCATTTGCAGGCTGGGAGGGAAAGGAAGTACTGCTGCACGCACTAGGATACCAACTCTACTTACAAGCAGCTTTGCATTATCATTTCAATCTGCTGCGAATGAGGAAGGAGCCAGCAGCCCTGGTTAGCTCATGATCTGCAGTCGGAGCTCTTGGGAGTTGGGGTTTTCTTCTAACCAGACCCCTCCTAGCTCCTCAGCCTCCCATGCTCCCTTCCTGACACCAGTGGGCAGAGATGCTGCTGGAGCAGGAATATGTCCTGGAGCATGGGCAGGCAGCAGTTATGTCCTCAAGAGTGAGGACAACAAGGAAGGGAGATCCCTGGACACTCAGTCTGAGGACAGAGCCAAGGTGGCAGGATGCAAATGCCCTTGGACAGTCAAGAGGAAAAAGAATTTGCACCTTGTCATTTCAGTGGACACAGAGCTTGTGGACTCGCTGTTAATGGAGACGCTGCTCTCGGGACAGCCAGCAGCCATCCCTCCTGCAGTGGTGGTAGCTCCTGAACCAGACAGGCTGACTCCTAGGGCTAAACACGCAGTGTCCCTTAAGGCATAGGCTCTGCCCACATCACAGGGAGCTTCCTGACTATTCCTCTGCTATTCTGCCTTGCTTCACTAACCTCAAGCAAATCCCCATGTAGTGTACCAAACCGGCCCTTAGATGGATGCTGTGCCACACAACTGCTAGGACCTCCCTCCACATTATTATTACCTCTGTCAATCCAACAGCCTGGTCTCTTCCTGACAGAATCCAGAAGCAAGAGAGGTCCCTGGTTACCTTCCTAACCAGTGCCAAACCTGGCACCCCTCTCCTGGCATCAAACAAACACTACTGCAGGACAGCTCCAGCAACACAGCACACTGGCCTCAGGCCCCAGAAAAGTCTGGACTTTAATACCATTCTCAGTTCCTTCTGACCTTTCAGCAAACCTCCTGTTAGTTGATTGGAAAACATTTTTTTCCAACTACAGAGCTACAGCAAAGGAAATGAGTCCAAGAGTTTTGCCCTGCTCCGTGACAAGCACCCGGCCTGACGGCAGCTGGCAGCATCCCAGCTTGCTGTGGGTGCTGGGGAGCTGCTGCGGCACCAGAGCTGGCACCACGCAAGCAGGAGCCCGCTTCAGTTTACAAGTTGTCTTGCCCTGGCAAGGACACTCGACTTGCACAGCTCAATCACAGGGAAAGTGTGTTATTAATAGCCGCCCCAGCGTGATACCAAGACCTCTCGGGCCCCTGTCTCCTCCCTGTCAGGACACTGGAGGGACTGAGGGATGAGAGCCCATCCATGAGCTACTGCTCATCCCCAACCCCACTGACATACTGCTGCTTGCCTTCTGCCTCAGTTTCCACCATGAGCTTGCCTCCCCATCACCACTGCCCTTTCAGTGCTCTGGCAATCTTCCCACGCATGCTGCCATCCCCACACCACCCCTGCCGAGATCCTGTCCCCACAATCCCATCCTGCCTCCCACTTACTGACTTCTCTCCCTCAGGCTCCCCAGCCAGTCCTCTCAAACGTGCTAGGAAGGGCAGCTGGCACCAGTGAGGTGTGCAGAGGAAGGTGCCCCCATGCCAGCTGGGGAAGGGAGAATGCTGGTCAAGCCTCAGGGCTTTGGGTGCAGTGAGGTGAGCCGCGATCAGCAAGTTCCCAAAATCTGCACCATTTGTTTCTACCCAAAATTTCTGTCCCAGCTGTAGTCTCAAATACCACGAGAATAAAACAAGAGTCAGAAGCTCCTCCATGCTGGATCCAGCATGAGCAAGGAGATGTGGCTTCCCTCCAGCACAAGGGTAGGGTGGCTCCATCCAAACCATGACCCTTTCAAAGTGTCACCAGGGGTGAGGCAGGGCTCACCTTCTACTTTAAGATTCATTCATCTACTGCAACGAGTGCTGCCTCCTACGTGGGCCCCAGCACCTCTCGCCCAGGATCCCGAGCTGTGAGAACACGGCACTCCTGGGCCGTACCATACCACCCCGTGCTGTACAGTCCTCGGTTGTGCTGCCACCCTCATACTATGGAGGAGGGGATTACTGCTGCAGCCTTAGGGCTGTCCCCCCAGGCTGCAGAAAGCAGTGTCTGGTCCTTGGAGAGCACTCAGAAGGGAAGAGGACACCACCCATCTCTCAGCAAACCCCAGGGGTTGATCAGAGGGCTTCACACCTCCCTCTAGTGAGAAAGCAAGGCACGGGCTTAGAAACTGGTTGCTGGTCACACACACGCAGCTGTAGATGACTTCCTCCCAGCTGCGAGGCCTCTGCATGTACTGCCCCAGCGCCTGTCTCTGCAGGGAGCTGCATAGCCACCCCTTCCAGGGCTACTGGGCATGGGCAGTGAGAACAAGGCAAGCCTGGCAAGATCTAAGGATTCTGCTAACTTGCTCAGAAACCTGTCAGTGCTACTGGGCACTTTGTTTGGCCAACCTGAAGGCTCTGGGACTGCACTGCATTGCTTCACGAGGGAGAGGCAGCAACTTCCTTTTGGCCTCTTTGTGCCCATCTTGCACATGGCCAAGCAAGGGCACACCTCGCAGCCTCCTCATCACCACACAGTCCACACCGGGGATGAGATATGGCCACTGACTTTAACCTCACACCACTGCCAGGGTATTCACATTCTGTTGGGAGCTGAGGATGCCATATAGAGGAGATACGGCCTCTCAGGTGCCACCTTTGAATGAGCAAGGTAGGGAGACTGATCCAGGGACAGGCACCAGCAGTTCCTTGCAGGGGTTTGTAGGCAAGGCAAAGAAAAAAAAACAACCCACCGTGGCTTTGCAGCTTGTCATGGGAAGTTTCCCCAAGGACAAAGCCCCTTTGAAAGCAGAAGGAAGTGCCCAAGCTGACCTAAGCATGGTCCCCACCAACTTGCCCTGCCTTGACCAAGGCAGGGCAAAAGGGATCAGGCATCCTTGCTTGGTCCTTCACAATAAAACACTCTGAAGTCTGGCTTGCTGGGAGAACAGCGGCCAGGAACAGAAAAGCCTGAGACTTTTTTCACAGTTCCTAGCATAATCCCACATCCTTCTGGCAGCAGCTCCGTCCTGCCTCTCACCAAGCTCTGCACAGCAGCCTGGTGCCACCTCCCCTTCGCCGTCTTCTCCTGACAAACCTGAGCTGTGCTTTAAGGCACATCTGCCAGACCAGCCAGCTCAGACCCTCCACTTATGCTTCATAAAGTCAAGAGTTTGCCAGCCCTAAGGCACAAAGTAATGTTCCCATTACAACAGTGATTTCCTTCCCAAAATCCATGGAAGACAGCATTTTGTCTTAATTTAAACCAAAGCCGTCTCCTTGGAGGCTCCTGGGCTGACTCCGGGCGTTCATATCCCTTGACAACTTTCCACCATCATAACATTATGAAGTTTATTTGCCACTACAGTAAATAATCTGCCTCCCAGTTATCAAGAAACCCGACAGCCCTGATTTAAACAATCTGTCACTGTGGCTGGGGAGCCAAATGGCAAAACTGACGGCCTCGGGCAATGAATTAATCTGGGATGAAACGCAAAGGGTGAGCAACTACCACCAGAGTGCCGGGGCTGAGGCAGAGCAGGGGTCCGGGGAAGAGGCTGGCCATGCAGTTTCTATTTTGGTCCCATCAGCAGGACCAGTGACTCTGGCTGGGAAGGGCTTTTCGAGTTTCTTGCCTCTCTCTGAGCTCCCTTTGCGGTGTGACGTGCACAAAGCAAAGCAGTGGGGGCTCAGCAGGGCACCCCGGGCAGTTTGGGTGCCCAGACGGTGGTTCCTTTAGCAGATTTCCACCATCCTCCCCAGGGCTGGTCCCCTCCTTCAGTATGCTGCGGCTCTGTGTCTCCTGTAGAGGAGGGACTCAGGGGACGTGCTATTTAAAGGGAGGCTGGTCCTACAGCCCAGCTGTCTGATCCAGGCTCCCTGAGCAGCCCCAGAGCTTTCCCCCTGCCCACAGGGAGGACATCCCAGCATGGTGCCACCCTGGGCAGGGTAACACACAGCCGAAGGCACCAGCCCCAGGGAGGAGGTAATGAACCTGGTGTAAACATAAAGCTGCAGCGTGGCAGATGCAGAGCAAAGGCAGTGATTCCCAGGGCTGGGAAGTCTTTGTGCCTCCCAAAGCAAAGCCAAGAAAGCCTCAGGCGTTCAGCTAGAAGCACGGGTAACAGAAAGATGGCAGTCTTGGTGTGGGCATCCTTCTACTCCCAGCAGAAGCAGGGCACTCACTGCCACCAGCACTGGAGAGGTGCCAGGAGCCCACAGGTCTGTCCCGCTTCTCCAAACTAGCCCAGGGCAAAGCGCAAAGCGGCTGGGGTCCAGAGGTCCCAGTGTGGCACAGGTATGTCCCCACACTGCTGCCCTCTGCCAGATTACCCGCTGCCATCCCCATGACTCATAGGCTGGTGGGATGGTCAGTGCCCTGACAGGCGGCAGACCGGGTGGCTGGAAAGACACCAAACCCCCGCCCCTCCTTTCGATGAGGAAACAGCAGCCAGGTGCCACGGAGTGCCACGGCCGCTGCATTTCACTGAGCCCCTGCCTCAGCCCCGGGGATGGGGGCTGGTCCTGGCCCCTCCAGCCTCAGGGAGCAAACACAGCTCAGGAAGAGCAAAGTCTCTGGGATGCTTTTCCCTGTCTTTCCCTAGTGGGATGGGAGCTGGTACCTGCTCACACCACACCCACGGACTAAGGGCTGGCTCTCCTAGCCCCCCCCCCATCCCCCACCCGACACAAACAAAAGCAGAAAAACGTGGGGGACAAGGAGGAAGAGGAGGAAGAATAGAAAAGGGGAGAGCGTGGGGAAGAACCCCCCGTGACCTGATCCGGAGTGGTGCAGGGGTCCCCGCAGGTGCCGAGCGGGTAGCGGTGGCCGTGAGGCAGCGTCAGGCCAGCCCTCCCCAACCAAGTCCTAGTTTGGAGAGTGAGCGCTCGGCTCGTCCCTCCGCCTCCTCCCTGCGCTGCAAACCCTGACTGTGCTCGTTAAAATAACCAACTGCACTTCCTCTCCCAGCAGCCTGAGGCCGGCTCGTCCCCAGCCAGAGGCACATGCACCGGAGGGGGCCCAGAAAGAAAGGGGGTGTCCTCCCCAGCACCCATCTGCCCTCTGAGCACCTGACTGCAGCCAGGAGATGCCATGGCTTCCCTCGGAGGGGGCAAGATGAAGATTAGGGGAGGCACCCCCTGAGGAGGTGATTCTCTCCCTCCTCCCGGGGACCTCAGTAAAGGGGCTAGCACAGCTGAGGAGAGCAGAGCTGCCATGGAGAGCCCCCATTCATGCACAGGAGGTAACTTGCTCCCGAGTTACAGACAGTGCCCAGTCCAGGCGGATGCCACACAAGTCTCAGGAGCTTTTTACCTCCTCTTGTAGCTGCAACCCCCCAACAGGACCCCTGGCAGCCTGGCTGGGGACTTCCCCATCACGTGTCATTCCTATCCATGCCCCCCAGCCACTCCCAGGACCTGCTCCTGGCCAAACACAACCAAGCTCCATTCCTGGGCCACGTAACTCATCTCTGCTTTGGCCCTTGCCGGGGGATCGGGTCATGCTGAAGGCCAGCTTCAATCCATGATGCCTCCTGCAAGGCATGAGTCACCAGCTATTGTTATTTTGGTCATTTACCCTGTGATGGGAACCGATAGCCATGCACGCGGCCCGTAGTGAGTCAGCACGGTCAGCCGCAGCTGGGACCTCGTCCTTTCACACCCTGCCTCCTCCTGCCTGCCCCTTCCCCTTGCCTGCATATCACAGCTAAAATAATCAGGGAGCTCTTCTCCTGCATGTGTGGGAGCGTGTGCGCGTTTGGACTGTGCCCAGGGCTCCTTGGGGCTTGGAGAGAGACAGCAGTAAAATGATCATAACAAAATGTCAGGGGAGGTTGCTGCCAGCATGGCGAAGGCGGCCAGCTGCCTTCCCCAATGGGTTATCTTGAAAGCAGTTCACAGGAAACCATTAATCAGAGGGGAGCCAGGCCCAAAGGCTGAGCTACCACCACCGCCACCTCTGTCACGGCAGAAGGGGCGAGTGGCCTTCGCGAAGTGGTGGGATCAGGGGGTGGACGAGGACACGTGAGCAAACCTCCACTGCAAGAGCTGCTGTGGGGATTGCCCCTTTTCTCACAGTGCCTCTGGGGAAGGGGAGCTGAAGATGCCCAGGGCATGCAGGAGGTGATGTTCACCCCTGCCCAGACCTCCCTCGCCTCAAACCCGGCAGCTGCTGAGGAACAGAGGACTCTGCCTATTTTCTCACACAGGATACGCGTGCTTTGGACTCCCCGGTGCCAGGAAAAGGCCAGCTGCCAAGCAGATTGCCAGCAGCCAAGCAGATCCCAGCAGATCCTGGTGTCCTTGCAGCCCCAGGGAGGTCCCAGTGCCAGCTGTGACCATGGGAGAGGCTGTGGAAGGGCCCCCTCAGCACAGTCCTCAGTCCACCACTGTTAAGACCCACTTACTGGGACTGGCAGGATGTTTTATCAGAGAGGAAATTAAAATCATGCTATAACCAGCTGCCTATTCACAACAAAGTAGCCTGATAAGAAATATGTGTGACTTGCAAACAGCCCGGAGGGATGCCCAGGGCAGACTATCTGGCCCAAAAATCCCCTCTGAGTCAAGCAGAGCAGTAAGCGATCAGGTCACCGGTTCTCCAAGTCCCTTCCCCTGGAGGCAGCAGGAGTGGGAAGCCCAAGACCCCTCTCCCCAAGCCAGCCAGCCAAACCTTCCAGCCACTGTTCTCCTTCCCCCAGAGGCTCACTAAGCCCTCACCCTGCAAACATGCACACACAGGCAAACCGGGTGCGAGGGAGACTGCTGGTTCCCCGCACTGCAGCTACAGGTTTCAGGCTGCTGTGTTATGAGTAGAAACCACTGCTCTGAGGCAAGAGGCTCCCCAGCCCCACACAGCCCTGAGCAAGGCTTTCCAAGTAAGGACACCCTGGTCCCATGCATCTGAAACCACACCACAAATGGTAGCCCCCGGAGGTGTCTGCAAGGGGGACACAGACACACACACACAAAAGCATCCCTGAGAAACCTGGTCCCAGCAATCTCCCCCCACCTCCACAAAGTCTGAGGCTAAGACAGGAAAGACACCTCCTACTTCTTCATCCCAAGCCTTCATCGTGACCCCGTGACTAAGCAAGGCAGACGCAAGCTTGACACCCAAAAGGCATCTGTTGGTTTAACTGTGACCCTGTTACTGGTATCACCTCTAATCTTTGGTTTCACTTTTTCACCCCATGGCAGCAACCTATCAGGTCTTTTTCTTTCCCATCTCACGTCAAAATTAAAGTAACTCCTTCCAGCAATGTTAGTTCTATCATGTCTTGGTTTTGCTAAATGCCAGCTTGCCAATCTGCTCGAAAGGGGAGGGCAGGGGCAAGATTTGGGTTTTTTTCTTCTCCACCCTTTTTGTTCAAATGCCCTCAGCATAACTGCTCTTACATGTTTCCTTTCCTCCTCTCATTCTAACATCCCCATCTGCCAGCTTCCACAGCCCCAACCATGGGCTCTTTGCTTCAGCTGTCCTTTGGAGAGATGATCCCAGGAAAAGAGCCTCTGCTGGTGCAGACTGGACCACTCTCCCCCTTCCCAGGGCAGACTTCTCCACAGGCCAGTAGCACAGGGTTGCCTCATTCTGCTCCCCAAGTTTCTCTGCTCCTGCTCCCTCAGGGTGACACTGGGTGCTCCGGAGACCACTCAAGACGGGGGAGAAGCTCAGGCTCCGGATGCAGAGGTTGGGCAGGTGCCACCACGTAGCTCCGAGTGCTGCCAGGGCACAGAAGCCTGCACAGCGAGTGACGAGCTGGCTGGAGGTTTGCCTCTGAGGATCAGCCAGCCCACAGCAGTGGCTGACAAGAGTAAGCCAGCAAGCTCACCGCCCGCTTCACCCACAGCGCAGCAAAAAATCCCTCTACACGAAGGCTGTGCAAAGCCTTCCCTCGCAGAAGAGAGGAGAGAAAAACCAGGAGTGAGAAGGCCAAAGACCCTGAAGAGGGGACTTGCCACAACACCCAGCTGAAGGAAGCTCGGGAGCATCACAGCAGAGCACTGAGCTCCGAAGAGCGACCATGCCCTCTGGTGTTCAACCCACGGCGTTGTTCAACCCACGGGGCTCTGGACGGACCTCTCCAAACCCCATTCGCCTCCCCTGCAAGGAGCACTAACCAGCCACGCTGCTGCTCGCCCCCTGACGCCTCCAACAGCAGGCTCCTGAGCAGCCCGGTGACGCAAGACTTCTGTGATTACAAGGTCAGGCAAAGTGGAGACTGAGCGGGGAACATCAGAAAGGCCAAGGGCACACACAGGCCGGGTGATACCCAGAGGAACCGTTTAGCAGAAGCCAGGAAGCAGCAGTCCGTGGTAGGAGGTCTTCCATTGTGGTGCTTCTGTGCGGCGCTCACATAAAGGCGGCCAAATCCTGACTGAGCTGATGTGCTGCTCCACAGAGACCATGGTGTAGGGAGCCTGGGAATGGGGCCTGGGACTTGTCCCTACCTTTGCATCTCCTCAGGAGCACTTGTGAGCTCCTACCACCATGGCTAGTTTAGGTATTGGCTCTCACAGAGCGACCACATCCCAGCAATCATGGCTGCCTCCCAGGCCCTGGTTTCCCACCATGTCTGGCAGCACCAGCCCCGTTGAACTTCAGGCTGGGCTGTTTCAGGCATTTAGCTAAACCACCTTCCCCAGAGTTGTCATCTTAGTCTTCACAGCGCTTAGCATGCACAGCATCTAGATGCTACGGCACTTACACTTACAACAGCTAGGACATGGAGGAGGACCTCAACTGACCTTCACTCCAAACACCAGCAGAATGGGGGGCTGCCCGGTTAGCCAATGGAAGTCCAGCAGTAAGCTGCCCTCTAGAACAAGGTTAGTGACACAGGCAGCAGGCAGGCAGCCTGGCTTTTGTTGGCCTTGGTTAGTGCAGACACATGAGGGTGACATGGGGTGAGACGTGGGTGGGAGGGAGGAGAGCTCTTGAGCAGAAATGTTGCGGCAGCTGCCGGGACTGCACAGCCTGTGCAAGCCAATAAAAATGCCACATACTTATACACCGCCGGCCGGTGCTTTATCCTCCTGGATCCCCATCGGCAGGGCTGGCTGCCCTGGAGACAAGGGAAGACACCTTTGTGGGGCAGGTGGAGTCTAGGGACACAAAGAGAGTGGTCAGCAAGCCATAAACACACCTGCCTGCCTGGCACACAGCACTCTCCTCCCCCTCTGCAGCTTTGCTGCCTCAGTGCCACCCCTCCATCCCACACGCTCTCCCCACAGCCTCGGCATTTTCTGGTCCCAGGGGCCCCAGTCCAGAGTCACCTCCAGCCCACGCCAGCAAGCTGCAGGAGCCAAAGGGTGCTCAGGCCCTGCACCTCCACAGGGTGCACTGTTCTAGAGACCGGGGCCAGGCTGGCACAGAGAGGAAGCCCTGTTTCACTCCCTCCTGCCCTGTGCCAGCCTGGCTCCTGGCAGCCTTCACCCCAACCACTGGGTCCAGGCATGGATTTGAATTTCAAATAAATCATGAAGGTACTCATGAAGCCTTGCATGGAGGAGCATTGTTCGGTCAGGGCAAGGCAGTTTGCCTGCTCCCAATCCTCTGGCCCCTGCATGGGCACTGAGCCCTAGGAGCCCCAGCCCAACACCAGCAAAGCTCCTGGTGACCCAGTGCAGAGAACCGTTCTTGGGACCCTCCAACACCCACCCCCACCACATCTGCTTCCTCTGTAGTTCAAATTACAAGAAAACTCGTGGGTAGGTAACGTCATTGCTCAAACCCAGGCAGCAGGTCCTCATCACCAGCCTCTGCTGGAACATCTTCTGGCTCCAGGCCAACCCATAGCCCCACCAAGAGTCAGGTTGGGGAGCAGGCTGCCGCCAACCATGCATACCAGTGGCTCTCACAGGACAGGAGCCCCACTGCCTCTTAATCCCACCATCTGTCAGCCTCTGACGGGTGTAAAATCCCCGCAGAGAACATCTCTAACCCACAACCCCCCAACACACACACCCACCCCCCCGGCCACATTTCAGTAGTGGCAGCTGCCAGGCGCTTGCTGCCAGAGTGCCCCATGCCACGTCCCTTGCGTGGTGACCTCAGGCTTGGGTGGTAAGAGGCTTAGCGCTGGATCCGAGCAGCTCCCGGCCATGGCCGCGGCAGCAAGGCAGGACGAGATATAGATAATCTGATTGAGAGGGAACTTTCACACGGAGGGGCCAGCACATGGCTGGCTGCATAGCCCCCCCTCCCCGGCTCCCTCTCCAGGCTGGCTACAGGCCATGCCCAGAGGCTGGGAGCTTGGGAAGAGGCTCCAAGCTGTCTTGGGTACTTCTGCCTCATGATTCTCAATCCTCATCCCCCTGCCCTGGAGAGGAGGTGTGACCTCTCCAGCCAGGGGGGAGCAGGCAGGAAGGAGTCTCTGTGTGTGTCCTGCTTCGGCTCTGCACCTGGGCTGCACACCGTAAGCATGGGACAGGCTGTTCCGGCACCCACGTTTCCTGTGGGAGCCAAGCTGTGCCAAAATGAGGGGAAAACCCTTTGCAACGAGCCTCTTCGTTAGCTCCCCTGACTTCCTGGGACAGCCAGCAGGGCCATGTGACTTTCTGCAAAGCCACAGCGTGTTTTGGAGCCCAGGCTGCTCCCGCCTGCACAGAGACGAGCGGCAGCGGCTGTGCAGGGGGAGGTAGATGGGGTGAACAGAGCCAGGGAAGGGGTAAACACCCAGCATTACCCTGCTGGTTCTGGGTGGGTACCAGCCTCGTGGGTAGAGCCCACCGCAAGCCAGCATCCTGCAGTAACATCCTGGGAGCAGCAGCAGCAGAGCAGAGCCAAGGCTGCCCGCGGCAGTCCACGAGGGATGTAGACCTGGGGCACGTGTAGAACAGGGTGGCAGTTGAAGGTGGGACTACCCTGGCCAGACCTCTGTCTGCCCCCAGAGAAGGGCTCCCCCACAACAGTGCCACGTACCTACCACCCTACACCTGCATCTCAGGTGGCATCCCCCAGTCCCCCAGAGACAGGTCCCCAGCTCTCACCGGTCCCTGATGACTGGGCNTGCTCATCCCATTTCCCCAGGCCCTGAACCGCTGGGAAAGGCTGACCACTGTGAGATGGGCAAAGCTCAAGTAGGATGTTCCCAGACACAGCAGCAAGGGCTGCAGGTAGAAACTGGAATTGGCGGCCTAGCCCAGACAGCACTACCTGCCCCGCAGGCAGGGCTGAGGCAGGAGGCCCATTAACTCCTACCTTCTGGGATGGCAGGGATTGGGAAAATGTCCTCCCAGTTAATCCCTGGTACCTCGAGGAAGAGTTCCCCTGGGGGCAGAGCTCCCGGTTAACTACAATGTTAACACCCCCAGGCATCAATCCCTAAATGCTAGGCAGGAGGAGAATGGGGCTGGCTCTAAGGCCTTCATCCAGCATGGACAGAGGGTCGGTCTCACCACTTGCCTTGGCAGAGGGTCACCCTCCACCTGATGTCCTGATGGGGAGAAGAAAGCCTCCCAGCTCCCAAAGAGAGACTGCAGCCATTGCCAGGCCTGCAAGTTGCGACAGAAACACAGGGCATTACTTTTGTAATACTGGAGAGCTGGCCTGGGGAAAGTTCCTGGACTTGGGATCACAAAGACGGAGGCACTTATTGCCTCTGAGCCTGGTGCCAGTTCAAGAACCAGCAGGACAGGTTTCCCCTATTCCCATGCCTTGTCCATGTCTCGGTGCAGGCCCTGTGCCAGAGTCCCTACCTCAAAGTCTCCAGCAGAAGTAATTCACCTCTTGCCAGTCCCCATCTCTCACAAAAAGGATGGTTTATAGGTCCATGGGTAAGAAGCCCAAGCCTCATCCTGAAGCCTTAGCTCTGCTCCTGAGCTCAGCATCTCAAAGTCAGCACCAGAAGCCAGCAAGCAAGTGAACACATGTGGCTGAAAGCTAACTCAAGAGCTTCAGCTCATGGAGTCACCTGGGAAAAAAGAAACCAGAACTCCACTGACAGCAGAGCTAGAAGTTAGATATAGAGGCTTTGCCAAGTCTCTGGGGAGACTGTCTGCTCCCCAAGCGTGACACCATGATGAGACAGAAATCCTACACTGCATCCCCCACTGCCTTGCTAGAGCTCAGGTTGCCCTGCATGAGAGCATCCCCCCCATCCCAGAGGACTGGCATCACCCCAACGAGCATCTGCTCTTAGTCCCCAAGAGGGCCCATGAAATCAAACAATCCCCAAACTCTCCACCCTTGCAACGCTCACGGCTCTGCCTCTCTCCTCCCAACATAGTCTCCTTGCAAAGACCTATGCCTGCTCCTAGTGCTCCCCTACCCCTGCGCTGCCCTTCTCTCTTACTATCATTTTCGTCCAAAGGAGGAAAGAGGTCCCTTGTCGTCCCTCCTTTCAGTGCCCTGAGGAGATTACAGGGTTTCCCAGAAGGGATGCTCCAACTCCTAAGCAGATTAGAGGTCCTGCCACCTTCTCCAATACAGTTGCACAGCATGGCAGCGGCCTCTGCTCTCATCTCAGGAGGACAGCGGGGCTGGGACCAGGGAGACAGGCAGAGAGGGTGCTAGGGAGGGCCCAGCCTCCCAGAGCAGCCAGGCCTCCTGCACTCTGATCCTTCCCTGCCTCATCCCAACAGCCCCACTGAGAGCCGACGGGCACAACCGCCCAGCAGCGCCCTCTTCTCTTTTCCCCCTCCGGCAAGATCAAAAGTCCTGGATCTGCCCCGTGAGCCAGGAGTGCAGAGCACACATGGCGATGAGGAACAGGCCTCACAGCACACCGTGCTTCCCCACAAACCAGCCCCAGTGTCGCTGCAGGGGACAGCTGGGGACTCCCATGGGTGGCACTGGCCTGGGACCCAGCTATCGCCACTCATTGAGCTGGATGGGGAGCAGAGGGTGCCGGATTTCAGAGACAGAGGCGTGCAAAAGCTGCATGTGCGGAGAAGGGAGGGGGATTGCTCAACAGCTAGCTGGCAGCAAGGTGCGCCCTGAAAAAGCCTGTCCCGAGGTAAGCACTGCTCTCAGCCTGGCAGCATGCAAATCGCATCCTTGCCGCTGTCTGCCAGGGTACCCAGGGGGCCTGGCCCCACCACGCAGCCCCTCTGCCCCACCAGTGCTAGGGAAAAGCCAACACACAGCCCTGTGCTTGGGCTGGACCGGCACACCAGCCCAAGGCCAGCAGGTTTGAGAACCCACCCGATGGGAATGATTATCCCACCGCTGGCACATCTCCCCCAGCTTTTACATGGGCGTGAGCATCAAGCTGCAAAGAAAGACTGTGACAAGTGACATCCCAGAAGGACGTAGGCGGGTGCTCAGCTCAGTTTCTCGAGTGCCGTTTACCCACAGGCCGTGCCACCCACAGACCTTCCCCGGGGGCAATGGCAGGTGCCCCCGGGCTTGCGTGCAAGGCTCCAGCTCTGGGTCTGCCAAAGGGCTACTGCCAAAAACTTGGTCCCGCGCTCCCCGCAGGGCAACTACCCACCAGCTGCCCCAATGGTGGCTACGCTCCTAGTCTACACCAGTGTAAGCCATGACACATACCTCCTCTGAAGGGGGATGTGC
This sequence comes from Zapornia atra, assembly GCA_013400835.1. Lineage (NCBI taxonomy): Eukaryota > Metazoa > Chordata > Aves > Gruiformes > Rallidae > Zapornia > Zapornia atra. The sequence goes on along the minus strand of VZTU01027151.1, from coordinate 108,685 downwards.
TGAAGACTCTAAAGCCCACAAAGGAAGACCCATTTCAGCATCCCACCTCTCCAGCCCAGGGGAGAACAAAAAAGGGATTTTGTCCCCAGCGCTCATGCTCCCTCCCTACGTTCCCCATGGAAAGGTTAAACATGCTGTTCACTCGCAGCACAAGAAACGGGGCACCTCGGAAGGAAATTTAATCCTAACCACCTATTATCTCATCAGCCCCAATCTCTTTATCAGCCCAATTAAAAGAATTACCCATCCATGGCCCGGATGCACGCATTATGCACTTGTCTCCGTCAGCTCTGGAGCCAATTACTACACCCTCCTGTAAGGCAATTACAAGGCACAGAAATAAGCCCGCTTGCGAAACACTAATGCACCATTGGAGGTAAGGGCTCACCCCTCTTTTGCTTTAAATCCCCTTGGGGCACACCTGCCCTGGGGACAAGGCAGGCTCTCTTGCCATTCTGTGGGTATATCCCTTGGCTGGGCATGGTGTGTCTCCCAGTGTGACTTTGGGCAGAGCCCAGCAGTGCGTGGCCACCCCTCTGCTTAAGGTCTGGGGTCTCTGGAGTTGCACCACTGGTCTTTGCCTAAGCTTCCTCTAGACCCACTTTCCAGCCACATATGCCCAGAATCGAAGGGAATGCAAATTTCCTGACTGATGGCTGTTAGCAAGCATCTGGGGGGTAGGGGCTGGCTTCTTCTTGCCAAAAGAAAGCATGGTGAAGCCTTCCCCCACAAGTCCCTCAGAGGAGGCGGAACTTCACATTTCCCTTGGCTCTGATGCTCAGGCAGGCACGAATACAGCAGCATGCAGCCAATTATGCTGCACTGCTTCCTGACGAGCCCACCTCCCACAGGCCCAAGTGGGAGCCTCTTCCTTCTCAGAGGCCCACGGGAATTTCTTCCTCACTCCCCTGGAGCCCCAGGTGCTGCATTCATCACCCCAAGCCAGAGCAGACCAGGTTTGCTGTCAGCAGAAGAGCAGTGAGAGAAGCATCCACACACCAACGCAACCTGTTAGGCATTTCTAGCTGTCCTGGCAGGTGTACTGGCCCCTTCCAGCTTGGTGCCCCCTGCCCACCCCACTTAGCCTCTCCCCTACGTGTCCGTGCTGCAGAAGGTTGTGCACACATGAAAAACTTCCCCTACATGTAGGCTCTGATATACTTCGAAGGAATTGCAGCCCAAACCCCTGGGAGCCAGAGAGAGATGCCACGGGGTACTGAGGACAAGCCAGAGACTGCCAAAAGCTCCGGGGGGGCACTGCCACCAGCTCTGAAACCACAGCAGAAGAGAGCATCTCTCTGCCATGGGGTGACCTTGCAAGCCCTTCACTACCAGCTCCAGCTAGGCCATGGTGGTTGAAAGTGGGGCCTTTCTCCTCCACCCAGCACCTACAACACCACCACCCACCAAACCCACCATATGCCAGAAAATGCTGATGAGCTGTAGCAAGTTCAGCAAAGGGCCAAGACAGTTGAGGGTAGGACCTATCAGATACAAGGAAAGTCTGAGATAATGGGGGGGTGGGGGGGGTGGTGGTTTCGCCTGCAAAAAACGGGGATTAAGGGGGCTTATTACCCCCTTAAACGTTAGGGGGGTTACTGCCATCTTCAGGTACCTGATGGGAAGGTACAGAGAAGACTGAGCCAGACGCTCGCTGCCCAGAAGTGCGCAGAGACAAACTGAGAGACAACAGGCACAGGCTGCCACAAGAGAAACTCTGAAGATGTATCAGGAAAAAAACCCCCACCAAAACCCAGGAGCTGAACCATGGGAGCAGGTCCTCATGGACACTGTGTGGTCTCCTTCCCGGTTGATACCCAAAACTCAACAGCCTGACCCCGGTTTGAGGTGTTAGGGCGGCCCAGGTGGCCCCCAGAAGTCCCTTGAGACCTCAGTTACTCGGTGTTTTCACACCCTCCCACACGGCAGGGCACCCCTTCGCTTGCGCGGGCTGAGAACCTCCCAAAACCCCACGAGGTCAAAAGCAAGGCTGCGGGGAGGCAGTGAGGGAAACCGGGCCGGGTGCTGCAGGACCCCGCTCCCTCTCACGCCCCCAGCACGGGGCGGGTGCGCTGGGGAGGTCCGAGCGGCCCGAGGAGGGTGGAAACGAATTCCCCAGGGATGAGGCTCGGATTTCCCCGAGGAGGAGAGCTGGGCGCAGCTAAGGTGATGCTTCCCAACTTCCCGGCTGCTCGGGGTCGAAAGGGGGCAAACGCAAACCCGTCCCCCCTCCATCCCCACACCGCGTCCCGCATCCCTCGGCGGATGCGCTCAGCCGGGTGTCGGCTTTATAACCGGGGGTCAGCCACCTCCGCGGGGCCTGGCGCGGAGAGTTCGGGGTAGGGCGGCTGCTGACAGCTGCCAGGAGGCTCCCCTCGGGCGGCGGG
>VZTU01027151.1:73192-105790 GCA_013400835.1 Zapornia atra | reverse complement strand
CAGGAGTGGAGCCTCCCCCCCGCCCCCCTTCTCCTCCACCTCCGCCTCCCATTGTTCACTGCCGGACGACGGGGGACGGAGCCAACGGCCCCTCTTGCCGTCGCCACCACCCTCTCCGGGGACGACCGGGAGCCACCGGCGCCCTTGCTGCCGGGGCGGACACCACAGCTCCCTGCCCGCCTTCCAGCCGGCCCAGCGGAGCCGTCTGCCTGGCTTCTCTCCCCCCCTCCCCAGAGCTGTGTGGCCGGTGGGCACGGCCGGCCTGCACCCGAGGGCTAGCAGTGCTGCTGCTGCCTCCAGAGATTCGCAGCCCGGTTTGCATGGAAAATGAAGCTGGCCGTGATGGCTGGTTTCCCTCCCCACTCCCCACCAAGGGTGCCAAGCCAGGGTGAAAGCCGGGGCTGCCAGGTTGCCCGGGCAGGGTCGCAGTGGCCAGCCCAGTACAGCCACTTGTGCTGTAACCCCCTCGGGGTAGGTCCTGCCAGCTGCCTAGAGCCCTCAACCATTCCCAAGGGGGCTGGTGGGGATGGGGAGACACCTTCCAGCTCCCACCGGCTGCGGGAAGAACCTTACAGCCTGGGGCAAAGCGCCGCTGATCCCCCCTGTGCACTCACAGGCTTGGTGTTGAAAGCACCCATGCGGCCTTCTGACATCCCCACTGTGGAGGCTGTGCTGCGCAAGCCCAGAAGAGGAAGGGATTGCAGGCGAGGCACCAGGAAAGCATGGGAGATCTTTCCCGCACCCCCAAAGCGCCGGCTGTCAGCACCAGCTGCAGCACCTCACCCCCCGAGAGTGAGAGGGAGGCAGCAGAGCCCAACTCGGTGGGTACCTTGTGTCTAAGTCCCCCGGAGGGCTCTGGGGAACGTCCCAGGAGCGGTGCCGCCACATCTGCCGCAGCACGAGCTGATGCGCTCAGCCGGCCCGGGGTTCACTCTCGCTCTTCCTACCGCTGTGGCCGCTTTCCGGAGTCATCCTGAGGGCAGGTCCCTGGCAGTGCTCCGCCACCCGGCCGCCGGGACGGGGCCCCAGCTTTGTTTTCACCCTCCACCTGGTTCCTCTCTCTGCACTTCCTGGAAGTGTTGAGGGCGTCTGTCATTGCAGCCGGCTGCGCCGTGCTCTTCCCACGGCAGGCCATGGCGTGGGGCCCTCTCTGGAGAAGCCTCGCACGTGCCTTGGGCAAGCAGGAGCATGCCCTGGTGCACCGGGCTGTACACTGAGGAGCCTCACCTCCCTCTCCCCTGGGCTCAAAGACAGCCCCCTCTTCCCACAGCTGGCCCAGCACCACCGCCATGCAAACAGGGCCGTGGCAGCAGGGTTGTCCCTCTGCAGCCCACCCTGTGCCATGTGTGTGCTCACCCCGCACAGTACCGTGGCACACACGGCCCCCCAGCTGCATGTGTGTCCCCCCTGTGTGGTGGGTCTCCAGACACCCTCCAGCCATGGCTGCCTGCTCACCCTGTGCCAGGGCTTGTTGAAAAACCACCAGACTATGACAGAGATGGGGACGGTGGGAAGCGCAAGCATTTGGGAGGCTGCGGAACAGCCTCCAAAGAGCAGAGAGACAGGCTGACGTTCATCATCTGTCTCCCAGTGTGGGTCTGCAGGGCACAGCATGAGCTTGCAGGCTCAGCACATCCCCAGCTTCAAAACCCCCAGATGCTGTTGGGTCTGCCCTGGCTCCCGCGGACCTTCGGATTAGTGAGGGGACCTGTGGATGGTTTCTGTGCTGCCAGAGAAAAGCAAGCAAGCAGAGCCAGCCCCCACAGCCCTCACCAGGTGGCATTTCTGAAGGGCCACATGGTCTTGCTTCAGACTCCATCATCCAAAGGAGAAAAAAACCCCAACCACCAAACCTACAGGCAGACCTTGATCTCATCAGGCAAGCTCTTAAACCAAGCACAACCCCACCGCACTAATTAGCCTGTGGAGGGAGGAAAAGGCAGGTCCTGGATGCCTAAATCCAGCTCAGGGATGGAAGAAGGGAGAGGCTTTGTTATCACCAGCGGGGTTCTCAGCCCTGCTGCTTTGCATGCCACCATGGCTTCGTCAAATTTGTTCCCTGACTGCAGGTATTTTCCTTCCACATTTTGTGCTGCCTGGCGGCACTGATGTTCAGTTTCTTATCCAGGAAGGAGGCTCGTTGAGGCTGTTGGAGAAGTAATATGCCCCAGCTGGGGACCTTTGCCCTCCTCTGTGCTGTGGCTGTGTGTCTTTCCACAGTCTTGTCCCTTGGGCTTGGCACAAAACCATGTGGGATCCCATAGCAAGCCCAGTTCTGTTTTCGGTCAGGAGACCAGAGGGGACAACCCTGCTGGCCCTGGTTATTCTGCAGGCCACACTAGAGAGGGATGGGGATGGGGGGGCGGGTCACTGTCCTGGGTGGCTTTGTGATCCAGCGGCCCTCCGTCTCTGTTGGTGTGTGTGGTCCCCTGGTAAGGACAGGGTTAAGCCACCCAAGTCTGGCAGGATACCAGGATACCTGGCAGGGATTCACTGTGAGCTGGGATCAGATAAGGGAGGGGGTGGCCAAGGGAGGAGATGAATTTTAGTTCAGGGATCCCAGCTGTCCCCACCCAGGTGTGTGGGGATGCACTGCCCCTGATGAAACCTCCCTGCCTGCCTGCTCTCACCCCACATTTCCCCCCCCACCAGAAGGCTGTAGCTGTAGGGATAACCAGGGAAGGCTAAGGTGTTTTCTGCTGCCTGAGGGAGCAGGCCTGGCCCACCCGACATGGAAGAACACCAGTGTGAGGGACGGCAGGACCATCCCTTCTGGCAGCAGCATGGGCTTGGGTTGGCTTCAACTAGGGAGCATGTCTGCTTTAAGACGGGGGCTCATGGCTGTGGTATGCTGTCCTGCCTTGGCATTGCTGCAGGCAAGTCCCTGTGCAGCCAGACCATGCCCACAGCCTCCCAGTTTCTCCAAAACTGCCTTGTGGGATGTTTCCGTCTCTTATTACACGCAGCCCAATGCCCAGTTTACCACTGCCTTGCACTGAGGACTGTCGAGGGTGAGAGCCATGGAGCACTCACCGTGTGGTGCTGACTCCAAACCCATCCCATCCCATCCCTGTGCCCACCAGAGCTGCCGCTGCTCCTCTCACAAGCACTGTGCCCAGCACGCAGAGCTCCTCTCTGCCTTCTTAGAGGGCAGGGAATGGTGAGACACCTGCTTGTCATGCCCCCACACCAGCTCACTGGGACTTTCCAGTGCTTTGAGCTTCCCCTCCCAACCCCAGCCAAGCTGGGGGGGGTGTGGTGTGGTGTGCCAGCCATCTCCTTTTCCCAGCTGCACGGAAGGACAGAGACTCAGGTGCTTCTGTCAGAGTGGCGTGGGCTTGGCTTGCTGGGAATGAATGGGAATTTGATTATGTTCCTCTGCACAGCCCAGCTAACGCGATTAACAAGCCAGCAGGCAAGACTTGGAGGAAGGAGGCCCTGCTCTGCCCCTCTCTGCCTGCAGCTTAGAAGCTCTCCTTTCCTTCCTCCCCAGCCCTCCCTTGCCCAGCTGGGATGGAGGGGCTGCACGCCCTCGCCCCGGGGAGCCCAGACAGATTCGAAGGCAGAAGGAAGAGAAGATGTCCGAGAGCTGCAAGCAGCTGCCTTCCAGCCCCCCGGGGAAGGCTCCCACCTCCCCCTCAGCAGCGGGCCCTGCCAGCACTCCCCTCTGCCCTTCCTGGCCTGTGCCCGTGCCCGAGCTCCCTGGCTATTCGCAGTACAAAGCAGCCCCCTTCTCCCTACTCGCTGGGTTATATTTAGCTCCGCCCCCCAGCACAGAACAGCCTGTGAGATTCATTTCCCCGTGTCCTATCTGCCAGCCGGGGACCACGCTGAGCAAAGGAGGTGCCCCGCATCTGCCCAGCGGCGATGGGAGCTGGCAAGGGGACGTACCCCTTTGTCCCACACCAGGGAGAGGGGGATGAGCGGGGCACAGGGACCCCTCTTCCAGGCGCTGCAAGAGCCCTGCGAGGAGCCCCGTGGTGCGTTGGCTGCGCTGGGGTGTTGCCTCTGGAGGTGGCTGAGGGCAAGAAGGGGATGGGTCCCTCACCCTCCACCCCTAGACTGCAGGGAACCCGTGCAGCGAGCTTTTGTGCACTTGCGGTTTACTTTCTGGGTAAACACCTCCGCGGCCTGGGCTGCTGACAGCAAGGAAGGCTGTCCCTGACAAACACCATCCCCAAAGCAACTAAGTATCAAAAGATGAGAGGGAGCCTTGACAGCACAAGTCCCCTAGCCCTGCCAGGGAGGCTGCGGGGTGCTGCTGTCGGGCTAGCCAGAACCTGCCCCAGGGCCTCCCCGACTCCAGGTTTTTTTATCCTGACCAAAGTTCCCCCAGGCTGTAACTCCCCTTATTGCCACTGGAGCTGCCCCACTCGGGGAGCCAGAGATGTTCCTGCCCCACCACAAAACCTCAGTGAAGACACCCGCAGCGAGCAGGAGGTGACTTGGGACTCCTCTTGGCTGCTCTCTGGGAGCAAGGCACGCAGGGTTTGCTGTGGTGACTGAGAGCATGGGGTCCTTCTGGCCTTGCAGAAGCATCTTCCTACTGGGAAAACTGTCCCAGAACGTGCAAATCTGGTGCGCAAGCCAGCATCATTAATAAGCTTGGCACAAAACTGCTACTCAAAGCCCTAAATATAACCTGAGTGCTGAGCTCTCTTCCACCCGCCCAAGGCGGCTCCATACACCGCAGCAGCTATTTATGGAAGGAACTTTATTTCCATGGGCTTAATATCATTTCTGCTCATTTCAGAGCCTTTATATAGCAGCTCCTGCTGCCTGCCCCTTGTGATGACTAATGGGCTCCAGCAGGAACCGGCAGGTTGGCGGCAGGAGGACTGGCGGCCTCCAACCTTCACTTGACTTTGAGGACACCTGTGATGCCCACAGCCTACGGAGGAGGTCCTCCAAACTCCCTACCCGGGTTCGGTGAGTGCCTCCAGAGGCAGGCAGCGTGGTGATGGGCTTTCTGTTTGCCTCCCCAGAACTTCCTGTGCTGCAGGAGAGCCCAGCTCTGGGAACAGTCACAGAATTTCATAGGATTTTAGGGGTTGGAAGGGACCTCCAGGGATCATCAAGTCCAACCCCCAACATCTCCATTGCTGCCTGACCCGCCCCAGGGAGCATCTGGGGCGGACTCTGCATGGGCATCCCAGGATCCCTTCCACTCCCAGACACTTCCTCTCTGGTTTCTCCTTCCCTCATCCCAAACTCCATCTCCTTCCTTGCTGCTGGCTTGCAGGTGGCTAGAGCATGCCCCTGATCCTGCCAGATTCCTCTCTTACGCAAAGCCCACCTTGGAAGGAGCAAAGCCTCCTGTAAAGGGACCCCTTGTGAGGCTTGAGGAGGACAAGGGGCACTTTGCAGAAGCCCGGCACAGGCTGGAGTGGATCGATCTGCCTGCCCCGGGCAGCTGGGGTAGGATGAGCAGGATGTCAACAATCCCCAGCAACCTTAGACAATTCTGGAGCAAATTCCTGCTCATCAAATTAGGTTGCAGTATGGTCCCTTCCTCCCCTGGGGAGACTGGATAATTGCTAACCCGTCTGCTAAGCGCTCCACACGCATCTGGAGGAAGACGGTTAAGAGGAGAAAAATCCTGCTCCATCCCCTCTGCTTGGCGCGGTGGCCCCTCACCCTCGGTGGCATCAGGGCAGAGATTCCAGCTCTGGCAGCATCCCTGGGGTGTCGAGCGAGGGATGGGGGGGCTGTGCATTGCCCAGCTCCCGTCGGGGCTCAGGGATGCAGGGCTGCCTTGGGGAGCACTCTGCCACCCCAGCTCCTGCTCACCGCTCACTGCAGAAATAACAAGTGCCAGGGATGAGTCAGCTCCGGGGCCCCTCCTGCTCTGCAGGCACTCATACGCCTCCCCATTAGCTCCCATTACCGCAGGATTAGAGAACAATTTGCTCGCAGCTTCCACCACAGCCCTCGAAAGGAGGGAGAAGGGCTGCCACACGTGTGGGAGCACAGCTGGGGACTGACCTGTAGCTCCTGCCCAAATCTGCACACACCACCCCCCAAAAGCAGTGCTCTGCACCCTGGAGACCTCGAGTTGCGGGCTGGTGGCCAGAGAGCCTGTCCATCCTCTGCCCACCATGGCAGCACCATGACTCACTGGTTTTTCCACCTGTCTGTAAGCTACCTGGTGCTAGCTGAGCGTGGAGTGACATGGTGGCACTGAGCCCGAGATGACACAGAGGCATCCCTGGGCCAAACCAGCTCAGGAGAAGAGTAAGGAGGCCTTCTCCCCTCCATCGTAGACCCTTGCAGCAGCCCAGGGTCAGCCCTGCAAGTGCTGACTGTAACTCTGGGTAGGTGCAGGGTTTCTCCTCCCTTACACCTGAGATCCTTTCTGCAAAGCCTGGAGGTACCAAACGGTGGAAGGGCTTAAAGGGTGAAAGGAAGCAGAGGGTGAGACACCAGACCTTATCTGCTGTGAGAAAAAGAATAGAGCTGAGCTCCTGGAGGTGCTGACCCAAGCAGGACTTTGGACATCGCGTGGCTGGAGTTGGGGATGGGAGCTCACCTGAGCATCACCAGCCAATGGCTCCTATAAACGCTCCCCGGAAGCTATGAAAACCACTCTTTGCCTCAACTGGCTTTGCTTGGCTATAGCAGGGGTAGGTCAGTCCTAAGAAGGGCTGTCCCTGAAGAAGAGCCCCACCAAAAGCCAGGACAGATCCTCCTCTTGCTGCAAGGTGCCCACAAAGGGCACGATTCCAGCACAACCCCCACCCTCAGCCCCTTCCTTCATCTTTGCATCGCTGCTCAGCCTTCCCCAGGCGGGATCAAAGTTTCTGGATGTGAGAGCCACATGCAAAGGGTTATTTGCCTTGCGGCAGAGGAGGAAGAAGAAAGAAAATCTCTTATCAGAAGTCCTTTGCACCCAAGCACTGAGCTGATAAGCCAGTGTTCCAGTTCCCAGAGAGAGAGGGAAACATCAGCCCATGGCCCCGTGCCAGAGCTGGTGGGAAACTGTTGGGTATGGACCACCTGGGAGACATCACAGCCCCAGGATGGGAAAGGGGAGAGGGAGAAGTAAGGGGGAACGTGAGGGGACTGTTGAATGGGCAGGGAGGGAAGGGGCTAACTCATTCCCTTGCCCTTGCTCTTAGATGGTTTCTGGTGGGAAAAGCACCCATGGCCACCAGGAAGAGCCAGCCCTCACTCATGGGAAGGAGATGCCCCAGGACGCGACAGAACAGGACAGGGCAGTCCTCCACCCCATCCCAGCCCCAGTGCTTGGGACCCAGAAGCTCCTACCTGTAGGAGACCTGCTTTCTGATGGCCAAGTGCAGGAACTGCTCTTCCACCTCTGTCACCACCACCGCCCCTCTCATCTCCTCCCAGGCTGGATCCGCAGTGCAGAGGCCGGAGTGTTGTGCTTGCCTGACACTCTCTGCAGCTGCCGCTCCCGGGAGGTTTGCTGCAGCCCCCCTGGCTGCCTCGCCATCCCTCCTGGCCGGGTTGAAGTCTCTCCAGCTCCTGGGACCTTCAGCCATGCTGGGGTGAGGTGCCTGTCCAGGCAGGGAGTCCTGCTCTCTCCCTACAAACCTCTCAGGCAGCTTGGTCTGGTCCCACGGCGCTGCTCGGCTTTCTTCCCCAAGGACCGTGGGACGGATCTCAGCGAGGTTTAACTACCCAGAGGGGCACGAGCACAGGGGAACAGCGGTGCCCAACTTTCGGGGGTGGTATTTATCGCCCTCTCGCTAGCAGTTTGGGTAGCCCAGGCACCGCAGCTCAGCTTTCCTTCTGTCTCCACTGCCTTGCCACAGCGAAGCGGAGGAACGGCTGGCAGGAACCCGGAGACGTCGGTGCGGTGCTGCTCGGAGGAGCCGGCACTGTGAGGGCAGCGGGAAACACGCACGAGAAGGAGTCTGAGAGAGAGTGTGCTCAGGGATGAAGATGCTCCCAGCAGCCGGAGGACAGCATGGGATGCCGTCGGTGAGGTGTCCCCCCTCAAGGAGCGTCTCTGGCAGCGGCAGCCGAGGAGGAGAGGCAGGCAGAGGTAGGCAGCAAGGAAGGTACCTCCACACCGATCCTGCAGCAGCCCTCGAAAAGACAAAGCAGAAAGAGAGCGTGAGTGTGTGCGTGGGGAGGGGGGCTGCTGCTGCGGGGAGCTGCACCAAGCCAGGCAGCCTGGTGTCACCTTAGAGACACTGGGAAACTGGCACTTAACCCTTCAGAGGCCAGGGAGGCAGAGGAGGGGGACAATTCAGCCGCCCCTCACTGCTTGCAGCCCAGCTGGCATCTGCCTGCTTCCAAGGGCTGCTCAGGGAGCTGCATCTCGGCTGCTTCTCTCGACAGGGTGCACAGTCAGGTAAGGTCAGGCAGCCAAGAGAAGTGTGTGACAGCAGCCCCAGGAGGGCACGGTACCTGCTGCTCTGGCCAGCAGCCTGATACACATGAGAGCAGTCTGGAGATGGGGTCCCCAGCTTTGGGCAGGGGTACCCAAGGAGAGGTATGGCTGTAGTGCAGCTTCCCTCCTCCCAGCGGGCATGCTCAGCTCCTTGCCACCTGGGAGGCCACATTATCTCTGCGTTTTACTAATTCAAGGCATTTTTGTTCTCCAGTCCTGGCATCCAGCAGTAAAAAGACCCTTCTGTCCCCAGGCCCATATCCATCAGGAGAGCTGTGTTGTCTGTCCTTCGCTGGGACCGGACTCTGTAGTCCCAGTCTCAGTTCTGGCCTGGCCTGGTGCCGCGGATGCCGGCTGGGGTGAGAGATCCCCACAAAGCTCCTGTGTGTGCCTGGCTGCTTGGTTTGGATTTGTTCTGCCCCACATTCGCACGCTGAGGCTTTATCTGCTGGGCACTGGGAAATTTGAGGCTTTGCCTACTGGGCACTGGGAAAATTGAGTGTTGAGAACACTTTGCCATCCTGTCTAGTCCTGGTACCTTCCCTTGAAGGGCTAGCATGACAGGGAACATGTCCTTGGGAGTCAGCGTGAGCAGCTCATCCACCTTCCCAGGGCTCTCCATCACCTCCCTGCCACCCTGTGGCACCTCTGCTGCAGGGTGCAGCAGCAGGGCACACATTCCCATGCCACTCCTGACCCCAGCCTGGGAAGCAGCAGGAGCTGGAGAAGGGCTGTGCCTTTCTCTGGGAGCCCCTTGAACATCCAGTTCAAGTTACTGAACTTCTGCCTGGCCCTAAATGCCACGATGGCATCTCCCCCCCATCCCGCACCCACTCGGGGAAATTGTGCCTCCCAGGGGCACGGCAGCCCCCGAGCCCACTCCTCCGCACAGTCGTGACTTGCAGGGGAGCCCCGCACCCTCCTCGGTGCGTGACTCAGCCCCTCCAGCCCCCACAGGGGTTTTGTTCCCCTCGAAAGCCAGAGGGATGCTGGGCGAGCTCTCCCTGGCAGGCAGAGCTGGCCCCGGGGAAGGACTTCACCCTTCTTGTTGGGACCAAGACCTTCCTGGGAGCTTGCCAGCGCTCCCTGCATGGATGCACGGCCCTGCTCCGTGGGAAGGGAGAAGCTGTGGGTACCCAGCTAGTGCAGAGGGACCCGTGGCCCCTCGCAGCTTCTCACCACCCCCTGGGTGATGCCTTGCTGCCTGCCCTGGGGGGGGCTACAAGAGAGAGCCACCTTCACCTGCACTGGCCAGACAGGGCAGGTCACAGCTGGGCTGCCCAGAGGAGCCATAGATGGGGGAGGCAGGACTCAGGTCCTCTTGTGCTCCCAGGAGATGCTGCCCTGGGGTTTTGTAGCACTTCTGGTCGAATCAGAGAGAGGGTCAGGATGGTGGGTGCCTCCTGCCATCCTGTGGGGGCTGATCCTTTGCTCCTGTGGGGGGAAGAGCAACCAGGAGAGGGATTTTGCCCCTTTCTACCCATACACCAAACTGCACGGTTGTCACACAGGCAGTGTGTTGAGATGGTGTGTCTGGAGGAGAGGAGACATCATGGGATACGCCTGCATGAGAGGAGGTAAAGGATTGCTCAGGCTTCTGCATCTCTCTCTGCCCACCCATGTCTACATCTCACACATCTGTCCCTAATGGGGTCACCTTTCCCTTGGAGGATGCTGTCAGAGCTTCCCGAGGACCTGGGAAGAACAGGCAGATGCTGACTGAGGACAGTGTGTCTGGGTGGTGGGGTTGGATTGGGTCAGTTCTGTCATCCTGCCACTTCAGCTGAGTCATGTCACCTGCTTAGGCAGGGATCCCTGCTTACCAGGGGCACAGGCAGGAGAGGGCTTCTCCTGTGCCCTGAAAAGAGATTTTCTTCTGCATGGGCACACATGTGCAAGGGCAGCTCAGCATTGCTGCACAGATCCTGCCCTCCCTTTTGCAGTCATGGGCAGGGCACCGGCTTTCTGGAAGTAGCATCTCTAGCAGGCACAGCAGTACTTCTGGAATGGTACGGTCTCCTTCCCCGGGCACAAGAAGACAAACCTCCCCCACTGCTCACCCACAAGCCCCATTTTACCTGCCAGGTTAGAGAACCAACACAGGTTTTTCAAGGCTGAGGTGGGATGGGTCCAGGCCTGGTCAGGCACCATCACTATTAGCCCTCAACACCCTTCGGGGGGGAGGGGGTGGGTGTTCTGTCAGGAGAGGCCAACCCCTCCCCATTCTCCCCAGAAGGTCTCCAAAAGTCTGGGCCCCGTGCTAGGCAGCAGGATAGAATCGTGCTGATCCCCGTGACGGATCCGTGCAAGGACTGCTAGCACAGTTCCGAACACCAGCAAGAGGGCCTGCACCGGACTTGCAGAGCAGGGGTGCTCTCCTGAGAGTCCTAGATAGCACACCTTGTTCTGTAACAAACCCAGTGTACCCACCGGGCTGCTGCACGCATCGCCAGCGCCCGCTCGGCAGTGGCGAGCTGCAAACACCGATTCTTTTCTATTCCCCACCCCACCCCCCCCCAAGTTGGCCTGGTAACAGAGAACAGTTGGGAATAATTTGTCTCTGAAGAACGAAGGCTGTGTTCTGTTAGTGTTCTTTTGTTCAGGGCTCGTACGTTATCGACAGCGCAGAGGCTTGGTAGAAATGTGACCCTAAATAGGCAAAAGCATGATGGAGCTTGGTTGAGGGCATTTTGGAGCAGAGCCAGCGTAGCTGAGCGAGGCTGAAGGTGACTTGTGAAGAAGGTGCCCTCTCACTTCGCCGATTCTCTCGTTCTGCTCTAATTAGTTGCTGTGGCCAAATTGGTAGGTGTGATTTGCTGGCTGCATTTCGGGAGGCATAGTGCAGATCAGAAGATCCTAATGGGCCTGTTTTGAGCAGCTTGGAGTTATCTGGCAGACTGCAGAACTAGGAGGATTTGTCGAGATGAAGGGAAATTTGTTCCTGATGGACAGGGGTTCCAGTTGTTCCAGCCACATGAGTGCTGAGAGAGCTAAAGCCTGTGAAATAGTCCTTTGAAAGAACTCCCCTCTTGCACCCACTTTCCCTTGATGTTTTGGAGCACACATGAAGGTCACAGGCCAGAATCGCCCTGGAAGACAATGCCCAAAGAGCTGAGTGACGTTGCACAGGGCAAACAAGGCAAAAGCCCTCCACCCTCATTAGCTTGGCAGAGACTGAGGGGTGACCATATTAATGTCTATAAATATGTAAAGGGTGAGAGTCAGGGGGATGGAGCCAGGCTCTTCTCAGTGATGACCAGCAACAGGACAAGGGGCAGTGGGTGCAAGCTGGAGTGTAGGAAGTTCCCTGTGGGGGTGCTGGAGCACTGGGGCAGGCTGCCCAGAGAGGCTGTGGAGTCTCCTTCTCTGGAGACATTCAAACCCGCCTGGATGCGTTCCTGTGTGATTCAGTCTGGGTGATCCTGCTCTGGCAGGGGGGTTGGACTAGATGATCTTTCAAGGTCCCTTCCAACTCCCAACGTTCTGTGGTGGGAGTGGGGAGAATCCTAGTGGCATGGTGGGGAAAGGTGCATCACACTGACACAGGGGTGTGAGGCTGCTTTTGGACAAGGTGCTGCAGAGAAAACGTCAAACTCTTAAACTTAAAACTAGTTCTGGCCAAGGGCACAAACTTCAGGGCCGGTCAGGTGCTTCCTTGCATCCGTGGGGGCGCATAGGGGAAGTGAGCTCGGCAGGGGCCTGTAAAACCCACACCAGGGATCCTATGTCAAAGCCACTCTCAGCAGTACAGGCCCAGCCAAGAAAAAAGAGGTCCTGTCCCTCGCAGCCATTGTTCAATGGCCAGCTGGATCACAACAGGGCTTTTCCCCTCTCCACAGAGAAACTATAATCCACAGAAACAGATCTTTGCAAGCCCCAGCCTCATATCCTCCTCCTGTGCCAAAGACAGAGCCTTGCTGCACCAGCTGGGCCAGAGACAGGAGACAGAGCCACCTTTCAGCAGCTCCGGGAGGGGCTCCCGCTTGGGCATCCTCCCAGCTCTGGGGGGCCTGGTCACAGGGTGGGGTTGTTTCAGCAGTGGCCAAATTCTAATGCACCCACTTGGAGCTTTCTAGAAAATGAAGATTGGTTTTCTAGACCTGCTGGTGCCTTGTGTTTCACACAAAATCAAGACAAAGCCTACCCATTTTTGTGGCTGTAAATGGACCTTCAGGGGTATGGGCAGACAGCCAGGCCCCAAGGCCTTACTGGCCTGAGCGCTTTTCATAGACTCACAGAATCGTAGGGGTTGGAAGGGACCTCAAGAGACCATTGGGTCCAACCCCCCTGCCAAAGCAGGTTCCCTAGGACAGGTCGCACAGGGAGGCGTCCAGGCAGGTCTTGAATATCTCCAGAGAAGGAAATTCCACACCCCCCTGGGCAGCCTGTCCCAGGGCTCTGTCACCCTCACTGTGAAAAAGTTCTTTGCCATATTCGTGCAAAACTTCCTGTGCTCCAACTTGGGGCCATTGCCCCTTGTCCTGTCCCCACAGAGCACTGAGAAGAGGCTGGCCATTTCCCCCTGTGTCCCACACTTCAGATAAGTGGATCAGATCCCCTCTCAGTCTTCTCCAGGCTGAACAGCCCCAGCTTCCTCAGCCTTTCCTCACAGTGGATCTGCTCCAGGTCCCCTGGGTAGCTGAAGGATTTAAGTATTTTTTCAAACTGGATGGGACCAGGCCCACGGTGCCACCAGCAGTGTCCTTGCTGTACAGACCCCCATACAGCCCCTTCATCAGAAGAGCTCGCTGCACCTCCATAAACTTTCCCTCCTTCCGAGAGGATGACGTTAGCGGAACATCTCCCACTTGTTCACTGCTGGAAACAAAAACATGCACATTCACTTCCAGCCCCTAGCACCAAGCATGAGGTCCCAGCACCAAACCAGTCCTGCATGTGGTCAGGGAGCAGGGCAGTGGGGGTGAGGGGCTGTGCACGTGAGCTGGCGTGATGACCACACCTCAATGAAAGGAGCTGTCAACCCAGGGCTGATGCTGCATCTTTTTTATTTTATTTTTGTTTTGCTTCACTAAGCAAATGCAGAGCGAGTGAGAGGAGGAGGAGGAAGAGAAAAGGTGGCTTGAAAAACCAACCAAGTAAAACAAACAAAAAAAACCAAACCAAAAACAAAAACCAAATGGGAGGGAAGGAGCAGCTCCTGCAGTATATCGGGAAAACGAGCTGCTAAGCAGGAAGAAGTTCATAGATGCCAAGCCCGCACTAATTCTTAATAAAATACAATACTGAAAATAGGATCTGAGAGTCTCCAAAATACAATATCTTAAGGGATCAGCAATAATACAAAACAAGGTTCATTATGTACAAACGAGTTCTGCTCTTGGTCTCTGTACAACGGTGGGAGTGGGAGGCAGGGGGACATGCCCAGTGAAGTGTTGGGGGGAGGAAGGCGTGCTTGGACCCAGCAGTGGTTCTTTGCGCAGAGGTGGAGGCGGAGGATGGGGAATGAAGTGGTGTCTGGTGACCAGTGTGAACCTTGAGAAGAGCAAAGCAATGCTGAAAGCCTTCATCTTTCTCACCCCACTGGTCACTCAAATTCCAAATTTGTCCTAAATGGCTTCAGGGGGCAAAACCAGTTTTCAAAAGGGAGAAAAGAGGGATGTGAGGGCCCGTCCCTCGCTTCTCCCTATCGCTGAGCAACAGCCATCCCATACTTCCTCTCCAGGGAACCCTCTCCACTCCCAGCTGGGCGGGAGAGGAGAGGCTGGGGCAGTGCAGAATGAGTCCAGGGTGCTCAAAGAGAAACAAGCCAAAGAAGAACCTGCTGTGAGACCTGGTGGAATGCAACAGGGACTCCCACGTACAAACACGGGGCAGCCTGCCCCATCCCAGATCTCCAACACTCGTGTCCCACATTGTTCTTCCATCAAATGGCAGCTGAGGGAATGGAGTGAGGAGATACTTTGTCTTTCAGCAGAGCTTTTGCCAGGGAGGAAGAAAGGTCAGAAGTGGGTGTCCAGGTGCTAAAGAGGATGGCATAGGCTTGAGATGAGGTCATTTCAGCACCAAACTTGGCAAGTCTGGCCCGAAGGGTGTTACTGCAGGAGTTTGCTACCTTTGGTGCCAGCACTTAGAAGGAAGAGGTCTAAAACAGTCTTTGGTGACTCTGGTCAATTCAAACATGCCACCTCTTTCCTGACAGACACACCTGTCAACGGAGATGCCAGTGTGTTCTCAGCGGCTTTTCCTACACTGCTGTGCACACAAAGGTTGTGAGGGGAACAATAACAATCCAACAGCCCTCTGACAGGCTGCCGGGCTCTCCTTGGTGGCTCCTAGGAAGACCCCATTTGGCATCAAGCGGAATTGGGGCTGGAGAGCTGGGATGGGTATCAGGTTATGGGAGCAGGTTTCTCTTGCCTGCAGTATGGAAAGTGAGGAGGCCACTGGCCTGGTTCGCACTGCATTGTAGGGCCCAAGCTGGGAACGGAAAGGGAAATGCCACCCCTACCAAAGCAAGGGTGCTGAGGGTGGGGAGGAGGGGGCTGTGGGGAAAAGTTGTTCTCTGTTTCAGAGCTCTGGTTGCTCAGAAGCTCCTGGCTAATTTTTGTATTGGTTTAGCTGTCTGGGATTGGTCTCCCCCACTCCGTTTGTGTGCAGATCTTTGCAGATAGTTGGTGTGGAAGTTATGTAGGCATGTCCATCAAGAGAAAACTAGAGCAAGGAAGAACTAGGTTTTCTCTCAACGGAAGCAGAAATATACTAACAGATGGAGGGAAAGGAATGAGCTCAAACTTTCCAGAGCCATCTCTCCAGCACCAGCATCCCCACTCTGAAGACCCCCAGGCAGGACAGTAAGTCCATCGCTCTCTCTCTCTCTTCCCCTCTCTCCTTCAGGTGCATCTGATGTAGCCAAGGGGTGCACACCTAGGGACAGCCCCCTTGGTCTAGAGGCTTTGAGGAATGAGCTGAATAGTTTGAGGGCTTCCCCTGATCTCCCTCCACTCCAAGGTGAGCCCACACCCATAGGGTAGCGCTCATTTAAGCAGGAGATAAGGCCAGGAGAAGAGGGCATCTCTGGGCTTTGCCAGGGACATTCCTTGATGGTTCTGGCAGTTGTGACAGTCCCCTCAGAGAGATCAGTACTAAGGGGGGGAAGAGGGGGAGGGCACAGGGAAGGGGAGGAGCTGAACCCAAGGCCAGTTTAGGAGCGTCTGAATGCAGTGTCCTCTGCCACCAAGTCCCCTCAGTTGCTCAGTGAGGAGGGAATCCTGCAATCAGACAGATGAGGCCTTGAGGTCCAGCAGCTGCTACAAGTATTCAGCTGTCTCACTGGAGCTTGTCTCCCTGAGGAAAAGAAAATACAAGGCATCAGTCAAGGTTCATTGCAGCCTCCTATGCAAATTCACCTCTCTGCATGCCCAACAGGTTTGCTCTCACCAGGACAGAGCCTGAATGACCAGTAAGCCTGGGACCACCTGAAACACCCAGTCCTCCTCTGCTCTATGTCAGTGGGACACTGCTTTGTGGAGTTCCAAACTTTTGCTCTAGAAGATAAACTTGTACTTATGCTCCCTGCCAGCACTGGCCTCCTCCAGCCATTGCTTTTTAGGAAACGGCCTGTCCCAGGCAGCTCAGCTGTCCTTAGTTTGCAGCAGAGGACATGCCTGCTGCTCACTCTCAGACACCATGCTGTGTTTTGGGGCTCAGAGGGTGTTCCCCACCTGCTTACCTCTCATGGAGTTGCTCTTTGAGGTGGGCGAAAGTTGGGTCAGTTTGGTTCTGGCCAGGACCCTCCAGCTGGGATTTGCTCAGGTATTTGTCTGTCTCATGTGTCCTGGCCCGATGAGGCCTGCCCTCCTCAGACTGCCCTTTTTCAGCTTCCCACCCCTCAGGATGGTCCATGGTTAGGAAGGAGCTATAGCTCTCTTCTAAGGAGCCAGCACCCTCATCATAGAAAAGGAGGCTCCGTGACTGAACTGGAAAAAAAGGAGAACCTTGGTTAACGATGAGGACAAGGTCCCTTGCAATGAGTGTGCGTCACGGCGGTGATGTCAGCACGTGCTCACCCAGCTACAGCCTGGTCCGTGTGCAATTGTGCAGGAGGCCTGCTGGGCAGAGCGCTCACCTCTCCCCAGCTTCAGGAGGAAAACGCCCCTCAGACACGCAGCTGCCTCAGAAGACTCAATCTGCCCTGGGACTTTCCCCTCCCTTTGCTTCCTTTGGCGTTTGTCATGTTTTGGGGCAAATGTTAGCTGAGAATGCCAAGAGGCCCAAACAGGGTGCTGCTACCAGAGTCTGTAACCACTGGCAGGGCCAGGAATCCCTCCCCCGACAGAGACCCAGCGTGTGGAGCAGGTGCTGTGGGGAGGACACTTCACCGGAACCAGGAGTGTTGGGAGAAGAGCTGGGAACGGTTTGACAGGGCGAAATGGAGAAATGATGTCAAACTCACTCTTACTAGTTGTGTAAATGTCTGGTGCTGGTGTTGCTTTCACTGTCTGCGATGCTGAAGAGAACTCGGGGAGACAGGGCAGCAGGGACCCCAGGATCAGAACGAAGCAGAGTGCCAGCACCTAGAGAGGAGATCAACACAGAGTTAAGGCTGGTAGCCTTGAGGAAACCATCCCCCTTGTAGCACACAAACACAATGCTGGGTGAGAACATGTGGTCAGGCTGACAAGTGGGTTTCTGTGGTCCTCCAGGGAGGGGAAGGGCTCACTCTGCTAATCTCTGCTGCACATCTAAGAGGGGAAGTCAGATGCTTTGTTGTGTTGCTTAATTTGAAGTATTTCTGGTTCAATAGTGAGAACTTGCTGTCCAGTTGATGAGAAATGGTGGAAGGCATAGCTGCAGAGCAAGGTGAGAAAGAGGGAGACTCAACAGAAGGGCTCTGCTGTGACCAAAGGGAACCTCACCATTGGCTCAGCAGGAGCCAAGGGAACAGGGGAAATCTGTGAGGTAGCACAGCACATAGCAGAGTGACGCTACTGCCCATGCAAGGACAGAAATGACAGCAGAACTGCAGCCACCTAGTACCTGAGAGCAAGATGGTGTGGTTTTGCATGGCAAGGCTCTGGTGAAGGACAGGGGGCTGCAGGGGTGGCTTCTGCAAGAACCAGCTAGAAGATTCTCCAGTGCCTGACAGAGTAATTACCAGCTGGACTCAAGGACAGACCCACCACTGACCAAGGCCAAGCCCATCAGCGATGGTCACAACACCTCTGGGAATCATATTTAAGAGAAAAGAAAACCACAAGCAGCTGCTTTTTGCCACTAGAGAAGGGAGTGAGAAACTCTGCAGACACCAAGGTCAGTAAGAAGGCGGGGGGATAAGGTGCTGTAGGCACAGAGAAAGAGATGCCTCTGCAGTCTGTGGAGAAAACCATGGTGGAGTGGGTTGTCCCCCCACAGCCCATGGAAGATGACAGGGAGCAGAGACGCCACCTGCAGCTCATGGAGAGACTGTACACTGAAGCAGGTGGAGACACATGGAAGATGCTGTGACCCAAGTTGGAGCAAGCTCCTGGCAGGAGCTGCAGCCCATGGAGAGAGAGACCCACACTGGAGCAGGTTTGCTGGGGGAACTTGTGAATCCAGGGGCGACCAGCTTAGAGCAGTCTGGGGCTGAGAGGCTGAGAGACATTCTATGATTTATGACTGCACCCCATAGCAGTGACCCACGCTGGGACAACTGGTGAAGGGCTGAAGCCCCATGGGAAAGGACTCAGGTTGGAGATGTTCATGAAGGACTGTCTCCCGTGGGTGGGACCCCATGGGGGAGAAGGGAACAAAATCACGACTAAACTGAAGCCTGATAAGAAGGGAGGAGTGTAGGGAGGTGTGTTAAGATCTGGTCACACTTCCCATTACCCCACTCTGGTGTCACTGGGTGTGCAGTGCAGCATAACACATCACAGAGTTTTCTTGCCTGTATTCTGTGCTGAGTCTGTTTTGCCTGTGTAGGAATGATCTCTCCCTGCCCTTATCTTGAACTCCTGAGACTCCCAATATATATTTTCTCCCTTGTCCAGCTGAAAAGGGGAGTGACGGAGAAATATTGGTGGGTGTCTGGCCTCCAGCCAGGGTCAGACCACCACACAAGGATGGAGAGCCCAAGGAAAGGGTTAAATTTATGCTTGACATGCACCTTCACAGGACCATGTGTCTGTGCCTTCTGCTGGCAGGCAGAGTGGTCAGAGCCAGTGGGCAGTGATAAAAAAAGAGCAGCAGATGAAAGTTCCCTGGAAATCCCCCTCTGGTAGGTCTGCACCTGTCTGTAGAATGCTGCTGTAGCAGTAAAGCTTCAGAGCGAGATGCCAGTGCTGATGATAAGGGACTCTATAGAGTTTAGGGAACTATCAGTACAGAGCAAGAGGGGACACGTGAAGCGATACAGAGCCAAATCCTTATTGCCTGGCCACTCAAGTGCCACGGGTGGAATATAATTAGCTGCAGCCAGCTCAGTGCTCAGACCGAGCATGTCAAAGAGGCAATGCATCTGTTGGTGAGTTCTACTCAGTAAGCTAGCTGTTTGACCTCTGGGGACACCTGTGGGGACAGCCAGCAATTGCGTGACTGCTTTTCAGAATAGCCACCTACTTCAGAATAGCCATCCCTAAGAAACTATGTAATGTCTTTACACTATGTAAAGAGGGATTTTAATTGTTCAGACTCTTCATGGCTGGTTTTAAAGTAAGGGAATGAAATGTGGACAGCATAGATGCTGTCTAGGTGCACCATATCAGTCACACAAGGCATTTAGAACACTTATTCCTCAAAAAGCAGAGGTGGGGTGGGGGGATCCTGAATGGATGTTTGTTGGCATTATCACAGCCAACCACACAACTTCCAGAAAGGGGAGTCAGCCCCGTGAAGTCTGTTCTTCTAAAACAAAACAGGCTTTATGGGCTGGGAAAGAGCAGTACAGATAACACTGTGCTTTAACACAGCTTTCAACTGGGGCTGTGCACACCAGCATTGTTCTTACCCGTTTTTGTTTCAGGTTAACTCTGATCGATGCTCTTATGTGGTTCCTGCTGAAGCTCTCTAACGCTTCCTAACAGTAACTCTTGGTTTGACTCTGAGTACCATTCACTGTCACAGCTTTTGGCCATCTCACACTTTTGACCTTAGAGGAAACTACTGCAAAATCAGTTGCAAAGGTAGAGGCAAAATGAATAAAAAAAAAAGACATCCTGAGAGCATAGTTATCAAACGGTTCACTTTCAGACTTGGAGGAAGTAACAGATGCAGTAGCAGAGAGCTCTGTTACAGCTCTGCCAAGAGTCAACATTTTTAAGCTTGACTTGAATGATGGACTGTATCAGATCTGCAGATGGGAGAGACTACAAGCAGACTGGTTTTTGGTCTGGATTCAAACTTACAAGTATCTTGACCACAGGGAGAAGTGGTCCGAGAACAGTGGGCAGATCCATATGGACAAATGCTGAGACCTGCTGAGACCCGTCAGGGGGCAGGACTGATTAACAGAGCAACTACGTGGCCCAGCAGCTGTTCTACAGAAGAGGATCTGGGAATTTAAATGAAGCACAAGGTGTGCACAAGTCAGTGTTACTCAGTAAAGGGCAAATATCAACCTGGGCAGTTTGAATGGGTTTTCTGGCTGGCTGGTTCTGTACTGGCCGTCAGGTGGAACACTGTGTCCAGCTTTGGGCCCCCTACTTCCAAAAAGATGTGGGGCAATTGGAGAAAGTCTGGAAGAGAGCTCTGGGAACAAGCAGGGATTCAGTAACTCAGCCTACAAGGGAAGACTGAAGAAATCGTGGTGATTTAGCAGAGCAGACTAAAGGGAGTTGCTAAAACCCAGTAGTTTTCAAGTAAGTAAAAGGCAGCTGCAGAAAAGGAGGGTAAACTCATCTTGCTTACAGTGGGCAGAAGAAGCTGCCATAGGCTTAAAGCGAAGACTGTGTTGTGATAGCAAGAAAGCTTTATCTGGGAAAGATAACAAAGCACTGGAATGGTTTGCCTGAGGAGGCTGAGGACTGCTCCTCCCTGGAGGCCTTCAAAAACTGGCTGGACAAATATCCAGCAGCAGTGACACAGGGCTCAAAAAGGAGGGTACTCTGCTCTGCTCCCGTGCTGTGAGGCATGGTGATTCTACGTATCTGTCGTGATAAGGAGTGTTGTATTTGAAAATGGAGAATGGGAACTCAGAGGCCTAGGAGAGGAACTAGCCAAAGATAGAAAAGCAAATTACAAATTCTTGAAATGCTTCAAAGCTGGGAAGCCTGAGAGAGTTGGTGTGTGGGCCGGGATTCCGTGGAATGCAGGGAGCAGCAAGGAAAGATAAGACATTGTAGGGAAGCTAAATTAGGTATTTTATCAGCCCGTAGCACAGAGGATGTCTGGAAGGCACCTCTCCTAGACTTGCTCATTCCAGGTAACATCGATGAAGAACCGCTGGAGCCAGGGGAGCTCTGATGAGCTGCTGCACTGAGAAGTGAGTCACTGGGCCCAGCTGGGTCACACCCGAAAATGTGGAAAAAACTTGGGAATGAAGCCAGAGAGCAGCCAAAAGAAGTCAGTCATTAAAATCTGGTCTGACATGGGGGCAGCAAAGAGTAGCAAAAGTTTGAGCAGATTTTCAAAGGAGAAAGTGCTGGAAATTACAGACCATGGGTTCTGGAACCAAGGAAACCAAGAGCAAAAACCTCAGGATGCTGAGGGTGCTGAGAAAGCGGCGCAAGAACCTCACCATTTGTTTGTATTTCATGACCGTTAACAGTACAGCTAATTGACAAATTTGTCTCAAGCAGCTACTGTGACAATCCTGCAAAGAGATCACAGGGCTGAAGGTTATATTTTTATCATGGATCAGAAACCTTTCCCCTGGCAAGAAATGAGATGTAGAATAAGCAGCTGTCTCTAAGGCCACACACTGGCATGCCCCAAAGCTCGACAGTGAAGCCTATATTGCTTAACCATGATCTTCCACAATGAGAAATGAGAGGCATGCAGGGATTACTAAAACCAACAGACAACCCCCAATCATTTTGGTTAGTCAAAAGACACACAAAGGGAATTCCAGCTGGATTTGACAAAGCCTGATGTGCTTGCCTATAGCAAGAACAGATGCCATTTCTTGCTGATAAACACGAGGTAATGCCCACTGGGAGGAATTCTTGAACTGTTCGCCTGCCCTGCTGAGTTAAACATTAAGCATTATCAACTCAGCAGAAGAAAACTACCCATGATGATGAAAGCTCATTGAAGATTTTTGCTGAATGGCTGAGAGCTAATGAAAACCAAAGAGCTGTACTGCCCAAAGAACAAGACAGTGAAAATGCAGGAACCGTTCTGACGCCGCTGCCTGAACAACTGACGCTGCTGATCTACGTATGACACAGGGCCCAGCTCTGATGATTCTGACACAAAAGGAGAGAGCAGATGTGACTGGCAACCCAGCCAGGCAAAGGTGTCTGGGGAAGCAAGGCCAATAAGGAAGGTGGAAATGAAGTTCATACCATTAGGCAGGTCCCAGTCTGCGTAGAAGCCATTTTGTAAGGCCTGGAGACTTTCCCAGCTACCAGAGCCTGCAGCTTCTGTAACTGCTGGAGCAGAGTCCTAGGATAGGAAGCAACTCAAATCAAAACATGATAAGGAGGTAACAGCCAGTAAGTGATGCAAGAATACCACTGCCTCTTTCTTTTTTAACCCTGATTTTCCCTTCTCATCAAAACAAGTATCCCCCTGTTGTTACATCTTGCCCAGGTTCTGTTACCAAACAGGCTTGGGAAGCATGAAACAAAAAGGGTTAGTTTGAGATCCCAAGTGTGGGAGGCACAGCCCCAAGGTGCGATTATGCTGTGATAGGCCCCTGTAGCACCTTCCCTCAGTCTCCTCACCAGTAGATACACCAAAACCTTCCCTGCAACTGTCCACTGTTACGAACATCCCACTCATTTAGGAGTCCAGGGTGCCCTAAAGTTCAGCCAGCCATCTCCCAAAGCAATGGAGAAGCAGGCTACCCTTAAAACCAAGTTCTGGGACAGGAGCTGAACTTGGTCAGTTGAACTTGGTAGTGAGGTCAGATGTTGAGCACAGACCCGCCTGCTCCCACTTCACTCTGAGACACATGCTCTGCAGCTCAACCTGTTCCCCAAACCATATGGTGGGGAGAGAAACAAAAAACAAGTTTTGATCCCTTCCAGCTTCTTCAGTCTTGGCAAACTCTGCAAAGGGATGCGGGCAAAGCCAAATCTCGAGTTCAACAATTAATTTATTCTCTGGCTGCCCTGGCTGGAACACGTGCTAAGGTCTCTCTGCCCTGTTTAACTGAACATGGATATCGGTGCACATAAGCCCAGGGCACTGGTAGGTGTGTTACAAAAAGCCACTGAACCCTTCATTGGCCTGATGAAGAAATCTGTGATGAGGGACACTACAGAGCACACGGGTCCCAAAGGCTGCAAATTGCTGAAAGGCAGACTTCTGAGTGTTCCCCTCTGGGAGCACTGACTGTTTTACACAAATATGTTTGAGCTTTTATAAAATGCCAGGTCCTGGAGCTAGGAGATTGCAGGAGAATCCCAGCTTTATCTCCTTCCAAATGCTCTTCTGCTCTTTGTACATGTGGAGAGAAGCACATAGTGTCCCATTGGCAGCGCTCAAAAAACAAGCCCAATTAAAAAGAACGCAGTGTGTATTTTGAGCAAAATACATCTCCTGGCTTTTAGGTCAATCTTCTGATTTTTCAGGGTGGGGCTCATGCTCTTTCAGCAGCAGGGGCTGCTTGTACTCCCAGCAAGGCCAAGTGGCAGGCTGTGCCCGTGGATGAGAGCAGTTGGGCAGCTGTGTCTCCAGCAGATGGGATGCTCTGGCCACTCACACACCAGTGGATGGCCTGGAAACTAGAGTCATGACACTCGTGTGATAGATGGGAGGAAGGAGTGCAGCAGAGCCCCAAGGAGTACTCCACAAGGTGGTAGTGGCAGCAGAGGGGTGGGTGGGAGGACTGGCTCTCTGGCTGTGGTTCTTCCCTTCAGTTCAAGCTGGAGGCGATAGAAACAGGCCTGTAGAAATGAGCTTCCGCCTCACCAGCCCTGCAGCTGCCCCTGCCCTTGCTCACACCTATCGCACCCAATGAGAGGGAGCAGATCTGGGCCCTCGTTTAGCTCCTGCCACCCATCCCCACTGCACAAGAGAGGAGTCTTTATTATTTGCTTCCAAGGAGGTAGATTCCCCTGGTGATCAGCTGGCCAGCTCTGCATATTAGGAACACAACTGATCACCAGATTCTTGGGTGAGGGAGCCAGGGGTTTGCTTTGGGGCTGTGGGAGCAGTTGCTCCTTTCAGGTGAGCAGCAGCAGATAGTGGGGAGATCCTTCAGGATTGCTTCGCAAGGGGAAGCCACAGGGCAAGAGCTGAGGTACCATGGTGAGTTGCCCTGGATTTGGTGGGAGCTGGGATCTCCACCTTTATTAGAGGAATGGGCTCCCTCTGTATTTGCCAAGTCTGTTCAGCTCTTTCTTAAGAGAAACCTGAACCAGACAACTTATGCCCAGGGCCTTGTATTCCTCCAAAAAACACAAGAGCAGAAACAGTGGGTCTGAGAGGCTGGTGTGAAGGGCCTGCCTCAGTGTAGCTGCTCTGGAGGCAGCCAGAGGCCTGGAGGGCAGTGGGGAGGGCAGCATGAGCCCAAAGGGCTGCAGGGAGGAGGAAGAGATGTGAGAAACACGCCTTCCCTCCCTCCCCTTGCTGCAGCGCAGCCTGGCCGTCCCAACACAAACATTCCAGGCTCACTAACCAAACCCAGCTGCCTTGCTGCTGCCACGGGCCAAAACCCAGCGCCTCACAGAGCAGCACCCGTCCCGCCAGGAGCTGGAGGAGCCTGTCTTTCTCTTCTCTCCCCCCGCGGTGCCCCCTGCCTTCCCTTCCTGCCCACCCCGTCCTGCCCACAGAGGGTCAGGTCTAGCCCCTCTTACCTGTTTGCATTTTCTAAGGTCTCCACTTTTTTCCAGAGCTCATTGTTTTCCGTTGTGTATGTCTCAACCCTGCAGGAATAAAAACCATGGCCAGTTAGTTACACAGGCCAGACATAAGGCAAATGCAGTCCTTGCCTTTCTCAGGGAGCAGAGTCTCAGTGGCCCCATCCATCACCTACAGATATGATTCTGGAGCCAGATGTCCCTCACCCGTCTGGCTGCAGCCAGCCCCAGCAGACCAGGGATGAGATGGCAGGTGGATGGTTACATCGGACATTCCCAGTCCAGGCTTTCCAGAGGGCTGGGAGAGGCAGTAGCACCCAGCTACAGTCAGGTCATGTCAGGACAGCCCCAAAGTTATGCAGGCATTTCCATCAGTTCCAAAGCCCCCAAAGGAACAGGGGGACAAATTCAAACCTCTTTCACTCAAACTGAGCACCTGCCCTAGTTGTGCGCCTTGCTGTATGAAAACCAGGGAGATTTCATGCAAACGCTGGGCCGGCTCCGACTGCAGGCACTTGAGGGCAGCAGAGAACCTGCAGGCTCCCTCCCGCTGCTTCGGAAAGTGGTTAGGCTGCGTTTGGGACAGGGGACGGGGAATGTCTTCAAGCCGGGAGGAAGACAGGCAGGCCATGAGCACAGCCTGATCCTGATGGAGTTTTCCAGCACAGCCTCCGAACCAGGCGTTCCGTGTAAAAACTGGGCTCGCAGAAAAGGTGTCAAACTGAATGGTAAAAGGCCCAAGTACAGGTTTTGACAAAGCAGCTTTTACAGAAAGCCAAGTTGACCCAAGACTTGCTGCATTAAAAAAAATTGGCTGAATGCTGCTTTTGGTTCATATTTAAAGCTGGCATTGTTTGAAAGCCATCTGTCACAGCAATGCGCTAGCGCAACGAACCGCTGAGTGCGGACAGGCACCACAGCCACGGCTGGGGAAGGGGCCCCAGCATGGAAAGGCCTTGGACCCCTCACTTGAGTGAGACCAGCCCCAGCTTGAAGGGTCTGGGTGTCAGTGTGGGATGTTAGCTGGAGGTGATGGGCTCTGATGCCTGGGCACACATGCACACCAAAGTGCTGCTTAGGGAAGGCCATGAGAACTTGAAGGTGCCTGGAGTCACCTGTTCTCACTCACCATTTCTGTGCAGTTAGAGAACATAAACAAATAGCATCAGAGAGAGGAATTAGTTAAGGCTGAGTTTGGGGGTTGGGTTTTTCCATTTTGCTGATGCCAGGTGGTGTTAATAACAGGGAAGAAGCTGGTATTCAGACAGAAATGTGAACTTGCACCTGGATTCTGGCATTCTCCTTGGCATGGGAATGCTCATCAGGGCATCATACTAGTACATACAACGTACATCATACTAGTACAGAGGGGATCACCAGATCAGGACCTCAAGAGTTACTTTCTACCCCACCAATGTCACATGATGTCACCTTAGGCTTATGGGTGCCGTAGATGCAGGACCTTGGGGTTGCAAGGAGAAAAACAAAGCTCATGCAGGTAAAGATAGAAAGGGATGGAGGGGGAGTATGGGGAATAACTAGTGCAAGGTTTTTCTTGCTATCAAATGCTTTTGTGTCCACCCTCATGGGAAGAGAGGAGGAAAAGCTATGGCCGGTGCCCTCAGAGGACCTGCTGATTATGGGACAGGCAACCTAGAACCAACTTCTAGTGGGGAAACTCTGACCCAAAATCCCACGTTGTTGGCAGCCAAAAATGGCCTGTGTTCTGCAGGGGACCAGCCAAAGAAAGCAGCTGGAAACACAAGGTTTCTAGAGCAAGAAACTTGCTCCTTTATCCTACAAGAAGATTTCTAGGAGGGAGGTGCATAGAGGCAGGATACCGAACCAAACTCCTGTGCAGCCAGCCTTGCAAGGAATCATAATCTCTGAGCAACTCAGAGACAAAAGCACCAGAAAGCGTGACTGTACATGGACAGGGCTCCTTTTTCAGAGGAAAGACTGAAAGAAGAAACTTACTTTTTCTCTAGACACTCCACATACTCTTTCTTCTTCCTGCGACTCTCCTGAGCAGAGATCTGTGAGGGGGGTAGCCCAGAGAGCAGTCAGTATCAGAAGTTTCTAGACATTTCTATGTGTCTCCCTTTTCTTGTCTGTTCCCCGCACATGCCGCACCATAAGGGTAAAAGGGGGAAGTTGCCTTCCAGACTGCCATTTTCACTGGCCTCCAGGCCAAAACTGGGAGGGAGGGATGGATGCTGTAAGTGCGAAGCTTTCTTTGGCTGGTAGGCCACAACTATTCGTTGCAGTATGCCTGACCCCCTTGCTGCTGAGAGCATCTTTAAGGTTGCTTTGAAGTCCTCTGACTCATATGGGTATGTGCTGTGGCCATCTGGGCAGATTCTGCCCCAGACCACTGCTGAGTCACTGGGTGAGTAACTCAGGGTCTCATAGTTTCTCCCACAAGATGCTTTCTAATCACAGTCTAAGGTCTCACAGCCTCTGCGCATCACCCGTCCTGCACCATGCAATGGCTTTTGTTTCCTTGCCCCCGCCCCCCCACCCCAACCTCCCTAGGCCTGTTCGTCTGATCCGTGATGCCTTAGCTCGTGAGCCTCATCGCAGGACACAGACTCCCCAGATATGGCTGCATGCACAGCATTCATGCAGAGATGCCCCATGACACCTCTGGCTGTGTTGGGAGGCTCATGTCAGCGCACCAAAAGGCAGGATCCCACCTTTCCTGAGCTGCCCTGTGGCTGAGGGTGTGAGGGTAACTGTACCACTGGTCAGCTGAGGATGCTCAGGAATCACAGGAACTGCATGGTTACATTTGCAAATAGTCACCTTGTTCTTGATTTTCCTCCTGACCCTCTTCAGTGCTTTCTCCTCTGCTTTGGTGAGGGGCAGCTTGGTAGGAATGGGGTAGCCCTCTGCAATCAAGGTGCGTTTCTCTTCTTCAGTCAAGAGCAGTGGGCCAGAGGTCCCTTGTAACTTCTGAAACACACAGAGAGCAGCTGCCAGCATCAGCAAGGAGTTCTATCCCAGTGATCGTCCTTAAAGCCCTGCACAGCAGCTAGGGGCTCAATACAGATAGGTACAGGGCACTGCCCTTTCCTGTTCTCAGCCTGATTGTGGGGGTGCAGTTCAGCAGCTGCCTTCCTTTTTTACTTGGGAGGGCATCTGCTCCTTCATGGTGAGCCTGGCTACAAACTTGCACTGCAGGATGCTGCCCAAGGCCTTTTGGGTGATGGTTAAAAACCAGTTTGGTTGTGGGAATTCTCAGTTATTCCTTTCTCTTCCATTAAGCTTCTCAGAAAGTCCTCTAGTACTGAAGCCATTTCCCAAAGTATGGGGTGAAAGACAGCCCTTGCTAAAAGAAAATAGCTGCTGGTAGGCATTATACCAGACTCATTGTGCCTCTCCTCACTCCTGTGAGCACCATCCTGTCCCCACACCTCTGTGCTAGGACATCACATTGCCTTGCCAGAGGATTTCAGTTTGGAGACCTTAACAAAGGGCAGAGTCCCCCACATGAGTCTCGGAAAACCTCCAGCCCCCTCTGAGCACCAAGGAACCCTGTGCCCCAGTGATGTCCTGCTGCCTCCTTACGTGTGGTGCTGTGAGGAGAGGTGAGGAAGAGATGGCAGTAGAAGAGCGAGCGGCAGGTCGGGCTGGGCTGGAGGGAGGCAGGGACCGGGGGCTCTGAGATCCATCACTGTCACTGCCATGGCTGCTGGGTGGAGTTGGAGGCATCTGCACCAGGTCATCTACTGAGAAATAAGGAGATCATGTCAGTGGCTCTTGTGTCAGCCTGTTGGTACAGTCATAGGGCGCTGAGGAGCAACAGGAAAAGGCGCTGCTGTACCACAGCACTGAAAGGAGAGGTTGACAAGTCTCACACGACGGGGTGAGTCTGAAAACAAGGCTGGACTGAGCACTGCCCAAGACTGCTTCAAATGTGCTAAACTAGGAACTGCAGGAGTCAGAGAGCTGGCAGGGGTTTTGCCAAGACACCAAAGGTATTTACAAAGCAATAAGGTACTCTGGTGTCAACCAAAATACAGGACAAAGCCTGTGATGTTTTGCTCCATGGCCTGTTCACAAGTACAGGAAGCTCTGTAGGCAAGAGCTCTTCCAAAAGCACCACAGGGCTCACACACTTGCCAGCACACTTGATCCAAAGGGACTCTGGTCATTCAGCTGGTTGCCAAGCACTTGAAAACTGTCCCCCACTTTGTACTGGAGAGCCCTGGGGGCCCTACCGGAGGTGGGAATATGCCTAAGGAATGTCTCTCTGTGGCAGTGGGAGTTCCTATTAGTGCTTTCATTTGTGCATCGGCAGATTTTCAGATGCTTGGGTTTCTTTCAAACTAAACTGGATCCTGAATTTCCTGACTTTCAGATGGTTGTTTTTGGATAACACTGCAGTCCCTCTGAGGATTTTAAAGGCACTCTTGCATATTTCCAACTCTGAGGTAGCCTGTTTTGCCTGGGAGTCCCTGTCTGAACAATTCTGAGCGTGGCTGCTGGTCCAGACACTGATCTGAGTTGGAACAGTGCAGCACTCACTCCTCTGTTTGTGTGTACCCTAGTATTACCTTGTATGTATAGCTCTGCTCTCAGCTGCCATCTTTCCTCCAGCATAGCAGTGGTCTATATCTGAGTAATATAGAGCGATATAAGTCAACCAGCAAATTCTATCTTCTTACCTGCAGGTACATTTAGAAACTGGTTCACCTCTTTGGGTTCAACTTTGATCACAGGTGCTGGAGTCATTTCTATGGGAGTCTGTGGAAGAGAAGCAGAAAGAGCTCTTGGGTACTGCCACCTCCCCTGCCCAGAGGGTTCCCACCAGTTCTGTTCATAGCCATGGCTCCCCAGCTCTCTGCTCTGCCCCATCTCACAGCTCTGCCCCAAAGCAGCCTCTCACCACACATAATAGAAACCAGGAGTCCAAACTAAGCCCCCTGAAGTCTGTGCTGCTGGGCACACAGAGTGCAAACACGTTTGCCACAGCAGTGGCAGATGGATATGATGCCAAGCCATGCACTGAGTACCTCCAAAAGGGAGATGGCTTTTATCCTTGGCAATACTTCCCTTGCTAGACCCAGACAGTTGAATTTAAACCAACCTCTGCATTACCATGGCCAGTCCCTCTTTGATCTGCCTTCATTAGAAATGGGAGTATAGACGTTGTACAGAAACAGAAACAGAACAAACTCCCTGTCCTGCTCAAATGATTTTCACCAGGGCCACTGGGCAGCTGTTTCCAATTGGGGGGGACTGTGAGTTAAATAAAGAGTAGATTTATTCCCATTTGGGCTATGCTGCCCCTCAGCTCTCTGGCTTGCCAGCCCCCAACCCACCATAAGCTGGGGGAGTTTTTACACTAAACAGACACAGTGCAGACTCCTCCAGGCTGTAAACACAGCTGAGAGAGCACCATGGTATGGCTGCTGAGCACACACAGCAGAGCTTTGAGGGCACAGCAAGTTCAAGCTGTGTAAATAATGGAGTAAGTTTGTGCACAGTTTTGGCTGAAGTACCCGTTTGTTTTGGATGGTTGTTTAAATGGGAAGATACTCAGCATGAGTGAAAAAAGGAAGTGAGCCCCAGAGATGCTCTACTGTTATCTATTGACCTGCTAGAAGATAGTTAAGGTCTGTGTGAGACTGGTCAAACCTTCCCATCCAACGTGGCTGGACTCAAGGCCAGTCAAACTGAGCCCCCAACTTACACCCACATACCAGTGGCATAAGTATGTCCTTCGACAAACAGGCTTCTTAAGTACTTAGATATGACCAAAAGACTTGTCCCTTCCTGTCTTAGAAAGAGTATCTCCTGCTGCCTTATAGGAGAAAGCAAGCAGGATCTAGAGTGGGACTTCCATTTCCAGTGAGCAGCAAAGTGAGAGGCCCAAGGCCATGAAAAATACAGTGGCAGAGCAGGGGCCTATACTCAAAAGGAGTGGGGATATTATCAGCACACTGTTCTCTGAAAAATGAAAATAAGACAAGAGTGCCTATAGAAATACAGGCAGAGTGGAGGGGACAGGCCTCCAGTACATGGAAGCTTAAGAGCTTTTGACTTTTGTGTCAAGGAAACACGCTAATATTTAACCAAGATTGTAAAGCCTCCTGTGCTGGAGAAAACCCTCCTTCCGCTGCTCGCCCTGGAAGGATGAGCTGTCTTTTAGCTTCACAGCAGGAATCAAGAACAGAGTTCTAGCTAGCATCAGGTGTGCTGCTCCTCTGACTGCCATTTCAAGAGAATGACAAATAATGTGGTATCTGGGCTTTGCATCACCTTCTTCTGTATGTCCAGTGGCTAAATCACCTAGCAGGACCCTGCAGTCACATGTCTGGGTCCGCATCACCGGGGTGCCGCTCTGTGAGAGCCCGAGTTTCCAATGGATCTTAGGTGGGCTCACCTCCTCGGGGACTGGCAGTCTCTGCAGAGGGTTGAGGTTCAGCACTGGTATGGAGCTGGCAGCTAGCTGGGACTCAGGCAGGTCTAGAGCCAGGTTCTGTTCCTGTTTCACCATGATGGAGCAGAGCTTGGGCCCCAGCGACCACACTCCATTCTCCAGCTCTGAAACATGCACAACGTGAGAGTCAAACTCCAGCAAGAACAGGACAAGAAAAAAAAAAAGCCATGAAGACAGTTCCCCCCATCTGGGGAGGCTGCCTTTCCAAGTTTAGCACTGTCAACACACAAGCATGTGCAGGCCCACAACAGAGAGTACAAACGGGAATGAACCCCCCATGTGCAGGGAGAAGACAGGACAGAGGGAATTGTGTCTCTGCTCTGACTGAGCAGCCCAAAGACAGCTGCAGGGTTTCCTCCCCCAGTGATGTCTCAGTCTTGTCCTCTGGAGCTTATTTATATTTAGAGCTCTGTGAGAGGAGGATGCTGGGCTGTGACTCCTGAGGCGGAGTGGCCAGCATCACAGAGCTGCCAGGTGTGTTACCAAGAATAGCACCATCTCTGTGCTAGAGAGCTGGCAAGAGGGCAAGCAGGATGACAGTGGAGGGCTGACAGGTGGCTGTAGGTGCTGCTTTGGCCTCCCGCCAATGTTGTGCCAAGTACCAGAGCTTTGTTGCATGACAGGAGAGGAGGAAGGTCCATTTCTGTGGAAGGAAGTTAAACATGGTGCCTGCTTGTGAGGCTGCTCCCACAGCTGCTCCCCTCTGAGGCTCCCTCCTCCATCCCGTGCTGCTGAGGGGGACTGCTGCCTACAGCCGTGCCGTGCTGCCACTGCTGGCAGGGACAAAGCAGCAGTGAGAGAAAGGAAGTGTCTGAGCAGAACTGAATGGAGCTGTGTGGGGGTGCTCCCCTTGCTCCCTCCCTGCTCCATCCTGTGCACGTCTGTGGCATAAGCCTGGCTTGTCACTGGAAGCAGAGATCCCAGGAGCTGGGATTCAGGCAGCAGCAGCAAAGCTGCCCCTCAGATGGGGAAATAAACCTGCTAGGCAGGAGAGCTGCCTGGGCTCTGCTCTGAAGTTCTGGTCTCTTCACTTCTCTTCAAACACTTCAGCCTGCCAAAAAGCTACTCCTAGCTGGCCTGGAGCCTGCATCCTCCTCCCTAATCCACGTCCCTTCCCTTTTTTATCTAACATACAGAAATGCATTCGTCTTGACACAGAACAGCCCATTGCTAAGAGTGCCACCAGGTAGTGCCCCAGTTGGCTACACGAGGCCACAGTCAGGTTCGCTCCCCGACCCCCCTACGTTGCTCCCTGCATACAGCACTCACAGACCCAGGGGTGTTTCTTAGTTGTCTGCTGCCCAAAGCAGCTCTGCAGTGCAGGTCTCAGTCTAGAAGATATCCTGGCAAGAGGAGAGGGGGAGAAAGGTCTTCCTCAGCTCCAGAGAAGCCTGCACGAAGAAGGGTACAAGCAAGCAGCTGTTCACTTGGGAGCTGCCATCTGAACTACACTTAAAAGTGACCTAATGTCAACTTTGCCCAATTCGGGCTTTGTTGTCCTCAGGAGAGGATAAGGCAGAATCCTGCCTCTGGCTTTTGCATGGGCACAGTGGTGTTACAAGGTGGGCAGAAATTGTATCAGTTAACACGGTGTTGTCCTTGCCAGTGGAGTATGTTCTCTTCCTTTCTTTGGTACCTCTTAATGGATAGGTGTCTCTAGCAAAGGCTCATTCCTCCCAGCCTGTGTGATGTGACAAGCGCAGACATGAATTGCTGTGGCTGCTCTGTGTGCCTGTCAGCTGCACCAGCTGCTCTCCATGCTGCTGGGTAACTTCTCAGAGCTTCCCACAATGCAGCAGGGGTATCTCCCTCAGGCAGCAGTCTCAGGCAGGGGAGCACTGCTCAGCCCTCACAAGGAGGGGGGGGGGGGGGGGGCGTGG
>VZTU01027151.1:63158-73182 GCA_013400835.1 Zapornia atra | reverse complement strand
GCAGGCACAGGCTGAATGATGTTTTTCTTTCCCCTGTCCTAAGAACACCAAGCCCGAAGCTGGTAGGGAAATAGGGAAATCCCAGGTATCCCTGGTATGCCAACAAGCCCCTGCTGATGGAAGGAGGTAAGGTGTTATGTAGCCACGAGTGTCTGTAGCTGGAAAACTTGGACTGAATTCTTCTGACTGAGCGCAGCCTGTCACAGAGATGAGGGAACCTGAGAGGTCTTCTAGGCAAGTTCAACTAAACCTGTGTCAGGCCTGACAAGATGGTTGTCTGACTTGTTCTTACCTCTCTGCGAAGTCTTGAAGAATCTGCAGCTCTCCACATTAAATCTCTTTTATGGTTTCACTGTGCCCACTATGGGAAGGTTCTGCCCACTGGTTAATCTGAAGTTCCCTTGCTGTCATTTTAAGCCTCATCTTCCTCATCCTCCCTTTCTGCTGCAAAGCTCCATGTTTCTCTTTTTCTCAGAGATGTGGGGCATTGTCTGTCTGGGAGGGCTGCTGCTGAAGCAAGTCACCAGACAAGGGAGAGCAGACCACCAAGAGCTGTCCCCACTCAGACTTGACTCTGCGAGAGGGCAGCCCCCAGTACTGTCAGTCCAGACAGTCCAAGGAGCAGACACCCAAATAAGTATGTGCTATTCTCCCATTTCCTGTCTACATTCTGACCCTGTTCTCTTTCCCACCCTCAGAGATTCATCTAGGGAGTGATTGGGTTACAGAATCAGAGACACATAAACTATCAGAGGGTCAATGAGGGACTAAGAAGGCATTTTGTAGGGATACATCCATGTTCTGCTGCTTCAGAGGACATTTCAGAGGTATGGTCAGCCTGTAACCACTGCAGATTTCATGTATGCCGCTGGTTGAGGCATGCCAGGAAGCTTACCCTCTGCTCTAGATACTCTGTACCTGATGGGAAGAAGTATGGCTGAAAGGTATCCACAGCTGCCCTGCGTTGAGGAGGTGAGGCAAAGAACAGTGAGGAAGCAGGACCCATACAGGAGTGTGGGCACTAGTCCGGGGCTGGTCCAGTACCCATTGTTCTGTACAACCCCTTGCCCTTGCTCCTGGTATCAAATCACACCCTGCAGAACTGAAGGCTGGTACTGAGAACCGGAGCAGCCAGTCCCTACAAGAAAACCATCTGGAAAGCAGACTCTACTGATAAGCAGGGTCACAGTGCACCCAGTGGCTTGCCCTAGCTGACCTCTGTTAGCGGGAACCATGTGGGAAAGGGGCAGGATTTGGAAGTGTTTGGGAGATCTGCAGAAAAGCTGGGAGAAAGCTGATAAATAGCAAGCTGCAGCTAGCTCCAAGCCTAGACAGAGCCCAGGCATTCCTGAGAAGCTCTGCAGACCAAGCAGAGCTTGCTTAATGTTAAAGAGAAGCCGTTCCTGGGTAATTAATTTGAAGCGAATGTCTAAAAGGACTGAGACTGGATGGAGCTGCGCCAAAAGGACTGCACAGTGTTGCAAATACTGGACCTGACTCAGGACTACACTAGAATATGACTCACATCCAGTTGCAAGCCAAGATAGCCCTGGAAAGATGGGCTGAATTATCTCACTGCAGGACTGGGTGTGCAGATACCCCTTTTCCAGCCACAATACTAGGCCTTACTCCCTGTATAGATCTGAACTGTGCTCTCAGCAAGTACCAGGTCCTTCTCAAGCTCTCCTGGGTTCTGCGCTGTACTCCCTGTGCTGGCCCCTGCCCAAGGATCAGGGTCACAGCCTATTTAGGAAAGTCATGGTTTTGCCTTGGAGACTGGAGAGGAGCAGAAGTGGTGACAAACTTCTCAGAGAGGAGTCCCTGAGATAGCTTCTGCAGGCAGCCTTCATTTCACCGCTTTCTACAACTGCGTGCTTTTTGCTACTCTCTTTCCTAAGCCTCATCTCCTCCTATTCATTTGCAGGGGCAAAATAAGGATGTGTCTATGCACTCAGGCTGGTTTGGTGTTTTCTTAGTCATCTGTTTGCCTGCTTGGGCTGAATGCCCTCCAGGACTGTACTGAGGTTAAAGCTAAGGAAAAAGAAACTGAAATCTTATTTGATACTAAGCCGACGCTTGCTTGGGCTGCCACAAGCATCTCTCCCAGCACATCTCTGAGCTGCCCCTAAGGAATGTGCTACCGAGGTCTGCACCCTTTGTCGGGCCCAAAGAGGGAGCAGAGGCCAGCTCCTCTCCTCTCCTCCTTGGCACTTGTACCAGAGAGCTGGGATCATTCCTGGCCATGAGAGCAAAGCCATGAGTCCCAGGTCTCACTCTTGCTCAATGGAGTGGCTTTCTTCTGTGTATACTGAGCCTATGCCACTGCTTTTTCAGGCAGCCTGGTGTCCAGCAGCTGTTGGGACACCCACACAGACCCGCAAATTACAGGACTCTCTGCAAGGACAGCTCTAAAAATACCCAGCCATCATAAATTATCCTGAAATGAATTGTTTTAAAAATAGATTTTGAAATGACTGTTCCTCTCTGTCTCCTGCTAAAAGATCTGCTGGTAAAGAAGCCGCTTAGATTTCCACATGTACCAACACTGGTTGCAGCCAGAGACTCATGCTTCCTATATTCAAGCCAAAACCCTGCTGCCTGATGCCAAAACAGGCCTGGATCTGGGGCATCCACACCCAGGTTTGCAGGGTCCTAAAGAGACATTGCCTATTGCTTGCCAGAAGCTGGCAGCATACTGAACCTCAACCAATTATCATCCCCATAAAACAGTTAGCCCAGCAAAGGAGCAATGTGACTGTCCAAGTGCAAACTGAAGGGAAAAAAATGTGGACTGTATTTGACAAGGGCAGATCAAATTCTTCCCTGGAATAGCGATGCACAAAGCCAAGGAGTAGCCAGTTTGTCCTTATATATGGAAGCCAGCCAGAGCCTCTGCTAACAGATGTGCCCAAAGCTGTGCAGTGTGCATGCCTCATGCTCACCAGCAGCGTTGTCTTCAGTCTTGACAGGCACGAGGGGGCTCTGGGGAGCAGAGTCTCCACTGAGAGAGTAGCTGTGCTCTGCCTGGATGCCTGGAGTGGGTGGATCCAGGTCCATGTCCAGCAGTGGGTTCTTCTCAGCCAGTACTGGGTCATCGAAGAAACTGCTGAAGAGGTCGTTGGAGAAATCCTCCATGTTGTCAGAGAAGTGATCCAGGTTCTCTGAGAAGTGCTGAGGAAAGACAAAGGAAGAGAGAGTGTTAGTGTCAGCTCCAAGAGGGATCTGAGAGCCTTCCCCTGCTCTGAGAGCCAAACCTCAGCAATAGCCCTTCTGGGATGGGAGAAAGCCGTTCTTATCCCTTGCCTGCATCAGTCTGATAAAAGCACCTGAATTAAGATAGAAAGGGCCATGGTGCTGTACATCTTCTCCACCTGTTTATTTACACCATAAACACTCTTGAAAACGTTCTGTATTCTTGCATCTCCCTTTCCTCTGTGGGTACCTATCTTCTGCTTCCTAGCATCAGCTCACTGAGGATAAGTTGAACAGAGCATAAGGCAAGGAATCCCTGTGATGAAAAAAGGCAAGTGTGGCAGAAAACCATGGTCTTCAGCACCTGTCCTCGGTGGCAGACACTTTCTCGTGCTCTCTGCCAGCAGCAATAGGCACTCCGATGCCCCAGAGAACATCAGCTCAGCTGCTGATTTCTATCAGAGAAAAAAAGATCAGTTGGATCAACATAACAGGAAGGCCCCCTGTTGTATTTAATTTCCTCTGGGATTTCACAGCCCCTCTGTGGACCATATGAGGCTGTCCTCCAGCCAGATAATGCCTGTGAAATTCTGCTCCCCGATGAAGTTTAAACACTACAGATGGGCTGTTAACAACAAACAATCATTCCACTAATCATTCCAGTAACAGTCACTAAATCTGGCTAGTGGTGCTGCAGAGCTGGGCTCCTGAAGCTACAGAGAACCTGTTTCCTTTGAGGCATATCCTCCTATTCAGAAGTCAAATCACTAACTTTTCCATTTGCTACAACAAAGCATTGGTTGGGCAGAGAGAAAAATGATGATTGCCAAACACCAGCTGAAAAATTATCCCATTTGTTGGCAGATCGAGGCTTCTGGCTCAGGGAGAGGAAAGAAAAGACAGATACATTCAAGTGACTGTATTACACAGACAGAACTGTGTAACTTAAATGAACTGGAGAGAGCTCAGCAGAGGCAGAGTCAGAATCCCCCAATCCCCCCCCCACCCTCGGAACAGCATCTGGGTGGGCAGAAAGGCATTGAAAGCAGCATACTGAAATACCAAGAGCAACAGGATATGGATGAGTGAGAGTGGGAGAGCACATGCAGGTCCTGGAGTAGAAATGTGAAGGCAAATAAATTCTTGAGTGAGAACTGAGTTCAGGGAAGAGCCCGGTTCCTAGGGCATGGGGTGCATGAGGTCCTCTCTTTCCCCAGCACTAGGACCGAGGGAGGGGTTGGCCGGAGGACCCCGGATGCCGGAGCCTGCAGGTTCCTGTTCCTAAAGGAAGGTGTATTTGTTTTATCTGATCACAGTATCACTCTGTCAACATTATGCTGGCTGCCAGAGGGTTTGGGTGAGGCTGGGGAGTGAAGTAGACTCCAGCTGAACAGATCCACGCTTCCCACTAAGTTGTGGAGGGACACAGTGAGCTTCAGCAGTTTCCAACTGGCCAGTGCCCTTCACCTTCCAGTATCAAGCCTTAGCCACTGCAAAACTTCAAGGCCCACAGAGCATGCTGGAAGTGGGGGTTAGTCCCTGCTGCCCACATTCTGCCTGATACAAGGTCTCTTTCCTTGAAATTCCTTCCCCGTGTCCTGTCCTCCCACTGCCTGGAGTGACAGCCTGACACACTACCACCCGAGGCTCCTCTGGGAAGGCAGACATTGCATGTGCAGGTAAGGTGGAGAAGGCACACATGCTAAAGCCCAGAGTTGAGGCCTGCCCTGGGATGTCTGAGCTCAAGTTGCTCCCATACCAGAAGCCGAGTTGGCAGGCTAGCTTGGTAACATCTTACCCAGCCATTTCCAAGTTGCCTAGAAGCATTTCTGCACTTGAATCAAGCGACAGAAAACACCTCCCATCTGTGCTGAGCATAAGCGTTCTGCTGAGGGAGCTGAGTCAGCAGATGGAACTGGGTTAGATATTTATCTAAAAAGCTCTGGAAAAAACAGATTTATCCTATCCTACAGCACAGAGGGGTAAAGTGTTTGGAGTCCTGAGCATTAACCCCAGCGAGTGCCTGCTCATGTAACAGCTGTTCTTTGTCTTGCTTTCTCTAAACACCACAAGCAAACACAGGATATGAACACGATAGCCTTACGGTAAGGGTGAGAACATAACCGAAGCAGAGTGAAGGGATTCAGAGCTCTGGCTGCCAATGCACCACAACAGCACAGCAGAGCTGAGATCCAGCACAAAGCACTGAAATCATATATACTGGTCATAACCATCAAAACCAGAACCACCACATAACCCTGGAGGAGAAGCAGGGCTGGATGGACAGCTGCAGGGAGAGCTGTCTGCAACTCTGCCACATGCTTCCAATTTCTTTTGCAACTGCATTAACAAAAGCAGAGGTGGGAGTGGAGAGAGTCAAGAAGATGTATTTATGCAGTAGTTCCACACACCATCTTTTAGCAGCATCCCACCCACATTTAGAACAAGGATCTCTTGGTCAGGCAAGAGTCTTCCCATTGTAGGACAAACCTACCCGGAGGGAAGAGGAGATATGCCTCTGGTTTTATTCTGAAAGAAAAAAGATCTCCCTGGCAGTGGCTAAGGGCTGAGAGATGAGTAATGAGTGCAGGGGGTTGAGTATCAGAGCCCTGACATGGTCTCACCAACACTGGCAGGAATAACCGCACATTTCCAGTTCTCCCTTTAGACACCATGCAGCAGGGTTGCTGGAAGACCTCGTTGCTTGGAAGTGAGGACAAAGGCAAT
Organism: Zapornia atra; assembly: GCA_013400835.1. Classification (NCBI taxonomy): domain Eukaryota; kingdom Metazoa; phylum Chordata; class Aves; order Gruiformes; family Rallidae; genus Zapornia; species Zapornia atra. Next base: position 67,263 of record VZTU01027151.1, on the reverse strand, counting down.
GCTGTTCTCCCAGAGACACGGGAGTTTGGGTCTCCAAGAGCCCATTCTCTTGCAAGAGACAGAGACTACTGCACAGTATAGGTAATAAGCAGAAAATGAAACTTGCACCCTCCCTGAAATGAATCCCATCCAGAAACATTGGGCACATTCTCTTCTTGGGGCTCTTGGGGCTTGTCCTCCAGCACAACTAAATACTGGCAAAGCCTCCTCATCAAAGCAGCCCCTTTTCATCTCTTGTCAATCACACATACATCAGTCGAACATCATCAGACACAAACGATGGAGGGAAGGGAGCTAGCCTATCAGACTGGGAACAACTATGGCTGTTATCAAAGAGGACACCAAGGATCAGACACCCTCAGAGATGGAGAGCACACAGAGCTGTCACAGCGCTGGAGATTGCTATTTTACTCAGAGGTAGTGGCAAGAGGCAGAGGGAACAGGAGGAGAAAGGGTAAAGCAAACAAAGGTAATGATATGGATTTGTAGCTGCCTATATCCACAACAGAGGCTACACGACAAGCAGGAAGCTAAACCACCAGGTCCCAGAAGACTGCTGTGCCTCTAGGGTTGGGTCTGTTCACTCCTGACACCTGTGGGTATTGTTGACTTCAGGGCAGATTTTGTAGCAGGACAGCCATGCACACAACCACATGGTAATAGGGAAAAGCGTCCTTTGGTCCAGATCCAACTGTGATGGGCATAGCATGGAGCAGCCCAGAGCTTAGTTTGGATAGATGTCACCAAAACCACTGCTAGTTTAGATGCAGCCTGCTAACCCAGAATACGCAAACTCCGTCCCACCCAGCTTCGCTGTGGGAGCTGCACCTCTCTGGCAAAACTCAGAGGCGGCTTCAGCCATACTGTTCCTTAATGCGTGTGAGAGAGCAGGCTCCAGGCAGCTGCAGGTCCCAGGGATGATGTGGATCACAGCAGGGTCAGTGCTCCGAGTTCCTGAGCGATAAACAGATTTATCACCGGACCAAACGGATGACAGCTTTATAGCTGTTAGGGCACATGCCAAAGGAGGTGCTGGGCAGCCACTAGCCCCACCTTTCCACCCAAACTGGGGCCAGCTGAAGGCCCGCATGTGTTGCCACTAAATGGAACGACTTTCACCAACACCATGGCAACGAAGATCTCAGCAGACCAGAGGTACGTGTTGGGGGAAGATCCAAAAAAAGTCCACAGGACTCAGATGTGAATAAAGGTGGGATGTTCAGAGATGCACGAGCAGAGCAGGCTCACCCTCTCACAGCCTCTCCAAGGCCTAGAGCTTCTCCTCGAGAGCGCCTTCCAGCCAGGCTGAGCTCAGCCAGCTCTCACCCCTCAGGGAAGCAGCCAAGATTTTCTAACTGTGACAATGAAGGACTCTGCAACTCTGGTGAGAGTCTCCTTTAAGATATCTCAAGTAGCTTTCATGCAGATGGGCCCAGTTTGAACAAGGGGGACCAGTCAACTGGGAAACATGTTCCTTACCATCCTGGCCCAGAGGGAGCGGGTGTGAAGTGTACTGGGGGAAAACAGCTTCCAGATGGGATATGAAGCTCACAGCACAGTCTCATTTTGCATTATTCGCTCCTGATATCTCCCCCTCCCTTTCACACCCTCCTTTCTTCTTCTAACTATGCTCCCAAGCCAAGAAATAGCACGAGATGTGTTTCCAAAGCTGTATTACCAATGAGCGGTCAGGGAGGGGGCAGCCAAGGGACAGAAACGCAATGGTGAGGATGTGCTGGATTTCCTGATCCAAGCTTGATTTCTGGCTGCCTGTCCCCCCACCGCAGTTCTGGGAGGACGGAGAGGCAGTCCCTGAACAGGATGAGCCAGCGTACACAGGTACAAGGGAGACAATGACCACCGCATCTCCAGGCCCAATAGAGAGCCTTAAGCTGCTCTGGTGCCACAGGAGAATCCACTCATGATGAGGCCACCTCAGCCACGGGGAGAGAGTGCGAATCTGTCAGTTGCTGGCTTCTGCTCCCTCCCACTCCTGGTGACCGACATAGGCACTGACTCTTCCAAACATATTTCCACCACATGTTTTCACCCTGACCTCATGCTTAGGGTTGTCTAAATAGCACACTGTATGTGCGTGCGTGCACTACTCATTTGAACACCCTTTCCTGTTGTACAACAGATATCTTGGGAGCTAATGTAAGGCATCCAGACATCCAAATGCAATCCCTCTAGTCTTCCCTCCACCCGCCCCCAAGCTGGTGTTAGACCTCTGCAAGCCCCAAGCAGCCAGGGAGGCATTAAACCTTTTTGTCTGCCTAGCTGCACACAGGATGCCTGGAGGTGCCACACTTGTCCAGTGGCACCACGCACAGCTGAGAAGGGTATGACTTCCTCTCTATTGATTCCCTTCTCCTCAGTGGTCACCCTGGCTGCATCTGTCCCTCCCTTTCCCGCTACCATCCTCTGACTGTGACTTTCCCCTTCCCACCTCCAGCTGAGTTGTTTGGAGGCAATCTCCCTTCAGGATCAGCTTGGTTCTCACAGCCTCCCTGATCCCACCACAACAGACTTGCTCCAAAGAGAAAGCGTGGAGGGGCTAATCCAGCTGGGCAGCAGCCCAGGCCCAAGAGACGAAGGGCCTTTGCAGGTTGGAGGTTCTGCTCGTGCTGGCAGGCAGTGCAGATGGGGAGGGGATTCTTCTGAGTTTTCTCTTTTCTTTATGAAAGTATTTTTCCTCTTTGTTTGCCAAGATAAATCTCCTGTCCCAGCTGTGACATCTGCATTTCCCTTCTCTGCTTTCACTAAGGAATGAAGCCCCCTGCACTCCAGCTTCACAGCCGAGGTTTCCTTTACATTCCAGGAAAGAAGAGCCCATACACTCCAGACAGTCCTTCTGCTCTCTTTATAATGCAGTGAATTTTAGACCTTATGAAACTGAAGGTCTTGACAGCATTAATGAGATCCAGGCAGGATGGTCAGATGCAACAGACGCTTCTCACACTCTAGTCAGTGCATTTGCACCCCAAGAGGCACAAGTTACCAACTGACCACGTGTTGGCTCTTTCAAATCCCTCTGGTGCCCCTCTGTCCTGATATGAATTGCTTTTGGTCTCTCTCCTCATGCACTGCAGCTCCTCCCTGCTGCTCCATGCCTGACCTGCCCAGGTCCCCAATCTGCCTGGATAGCTTGCCTTATATCCCCTCACTGTCCCTGCTTTGCTGTGTGGCATGGAAGCCACACACTGGCTTCCATGAAGTGCTTCAGACCAAACCATCTGCAAACCCTGTTGCTACTTCCCTCCAGCCACAGGAGCAGCATCCTGACCAGCAGCACCCCTCAGCCTCTCAGAGACCGCTGGCAACGCCCAAGTCACCTGTGACTTTATGGTAAATTAAATGCTTCCCCAGCCCTCAGCCTCCAAGCAGCAGTGGGTTTGACTGAACCTGGATCCATCCCTGGAATTTATTGCCGGCTGTAGAATAATGCAGAAGGGAAGAAAAGGCAGGGGCGTTAGGGCCACTGAAAGCAAGGTAGATGACCTGCTTCCCCACAGGTGAGCCATGCCACCAGCTCCCTCCCTTCAGGGGCTGCAGCCCCTCAGACCAAAGGTGCTAACAGCAGCAACGGCAGCCGCGTCCCCGGGTGCTTTGCTCCTGAGTCCCGCCGCAGCTCACCGCGCAAACCTCCTTCCACCACGCACCCGTGCCAGAGGACCTGGATTTACAATTTCCAGCCCTAGGCGCCACAAGGCCTAGGGAGGGAACGACGGAGGCTCAAGGCACCGTCAGGGAAAGGCGACTGGGGGCGCCGTGCCAAAGCCAGGCGCTACCCTGAAGCGAGGGAGGAGCAGCAGCGAGCCGAGCCGACGAGGCCCCCGCCTGGACGCGCAGCCGCTTCACCATCCCCCACCCCCCTCGTGAAGCGGAACGGGTCCCCCCGTCCTGTCCTGTCCTGTCCTNGCGGCAGCGGAGGCCGCCCATTGGCCGCCGCCGCCGAGCCGCGCGGCCAATGGGAGGCGGCTGCCAGCGGAGCCGCGCGAGGCGGGCGGGAGGAGTGCAGGGTTAGGACGGAGCGGCCCGGCGCCTCGCTTCGCCTCGCGACCCTGCCCCGCCGGGCTGCCCGCTGCGGGCGCTGCCCCCTCCC
>VZTU01027151.1:53053-63108 GCA_013400835.1 Zapornia atra | reverse complement strand
TGAGGCAACTCGTCGACGAGTTGCCCCCTCACGGCTCTTTGCCATCCTGGGATGTCTTAATGAGTGCCTCAGAGAACATGACCCCAGCCATGAGGGGAGACGCACCCCCTCTGGGACACGCTGCTCCCACAGGTTGCAGTAACCTCCCCGGAGGCAGGCATAGAGCTTTTGGGTTTTTTCCCCTCATTCCCTACAACCCTGCTGGGAAGGTTGGGGCTGGGGGGTGGGGGAGAAATACCAGCTCATCACAAAGTTCCCTGAACACCTCATCTACCCTTTTTTTAAACACATCCAGGGATGGTGACTCAAACCCCTCCCTGGGCAGCCTGTTCCACATCCCGACAACTCTTTCACTGAAGAACTTTCTCCTAACATCTAATCTGAACCTGCCCTGGCACAGCTTCGTGCCATTCTCCCTTGTCCTATCTCCTGTCACCTGGCTGAAGAGACCATTGCCCACCTCTCTACACCCTCCTTTCAGATAGTTATAGGCAGTGATAAGGCCTCCCCTCAGCCTCCTCTTCTCCAGATCAAACAACCCCAGCTCCCTCAGAATGGGCGATGTTGAGTCTATGGTTGGATGCCGTCTCTTCCAACCCAGGTGATTCTTCTGTGGTGATTCTATGTTGTTAAGATCACACGTGCAATACAGACTGCACCAAAATTTTGTGGCCGTGATTGCAATACCCGTCCCGGGCTTTGTGAGCCTGCCGGAGGAATCTTGGAAGGCATCCAGGCATGGGGGGTGCAGGTGAGTTAAGTCTTTAACTTAAATGGTTTTGCCCCTGAAGGGAAAAGAACAAACAAAAAGAGAAAAAGGTACATGGAAAGCTGAAATCTCGAAGCCTGTGGCTGGGTTTCCCAGCAGCCCCGAAGGAGGCACAGAAAGCACCTGCTGCTGCAGTGGCTGAACAATGATGGACACTGGTGCTCCCACACTTGGGGTTAGCGTGCTCAGCGTAAATGGGATTGGCAACTGGTGTGGATAGCAGTGACGTGGGAGAGACTGGAAGCACCCCGTGAGCAGAATGACTTGTGGAACAGGGCCGAGCCCAGGGCAAGGCATCGGCTGCGTGCCCCAAACCACTGCCGGACACCAGAGTGCTGAGCAGGTATGGATGTGCTAGGGTGGAGGAACTCTACGTGGGCAAACCGGATTTTACTGACCCCAAGGGTGGAAAGCAGCCACATCTTGCCTGTTGCATGAGACTTGCCGAGTCTGCGGAGACAGGAGCACCTCTCCTCCCAGCCGCAGTACCCCGGAGGATAAAGAGGAATGCCTCTGCTTTCCAGCGAGCTTTTGTTGCTTTTATGCTACATATGCAAAGAACATCCCAAATTTCCTTTGGCTTACAGCTCCCTTGCAGCTGACTGATAAAAAAAAAAAGTTAGAGTAGGACTTAAACCATATACAGGATTTGGACATGGCCCTCTCAGGATGAAATATTTAGATCAGCTGCTCTTAGCCCTCATTTGGCAGAAGGTTTGGGGGATATTTCTGTGAGTCTGTGAAAGGTAAATAAAATGTTTGTCCTTCGAGGCCTTTCCTGAGCATGGAGAACTGAAGACACCTGCCTGCTACAAACAAAACTGCCTTTATTTCTGAACCATCATGGTGGCAGCTGGACCGTGTTCAAACAGAGATGCGTGAGAGGTGTTCTTTCTGGTAATGCAGGTACCCTGGGCAAGCTGGCAGGGTTCTTTGCCCCTTCCCCAGCTGAGTTCAGCACAGTCTGCGGGCAGACTTCACATGAGCAGTAGCTCTGAGAGAAAGAAGCTGTATCATCATCACTGCCCCTGGGTCTCTGCCCCCTTGTATGAACTGGTGCTCTACCTCTTTGTGTTAAATTGGCAGCCTCAGCTGAGTTTGCTGTGGGTTCCCAAAGATGTCCTAACTCCACACTGTGACAGGGAAGCAAGAGTCCTTCAGCTACTGTCACGTCGGAGGGACATCGTTCATGTGAACTTTTATCTCCTTATGCGTGAAAATAGGATCCATCATCCGTGGGGAGGCCCTATCTGCTACATCACCCAGATCCACCTCCGCCCAGACGTGCCCTTTACAGAGCCCAAATGCATGCACATCCATCCCTTCTCACAGATGGCACAGCAGCCAGAAAGCACATGAATGTCTGCAGCCGTGCCCGTCGGTGTGTGGAACCCCTGCCCAACTGAGGAGCACAGCTCCATCCCAGCCATGCAAACCTGGAGGCAAACTCTACTTTGAGAAAGCAAGCCTACATCAACTTAATTGTGTGTGTCACCTCTGCCTGGGCAATTTAGGGGAAAATTCTGCTTGAGGGAGATGGATGCGTGGAGCTGAGGTCACTGCATACCCAAAATACATGAAGTATAGTTCAATACAATTTAAAATAGAGAGGTGCAATGGCTCCAGCCAGTCACCAGTCAGTGGGATGGAGAAGTTTATTAGATAGCCAAGAGAATGTGGAATAAATGCCCCTTCCCTCTTTCTTGGAAGCTCCAGGTCCTGCTCAATACAGATTTGGCCAGAAGCCTGTTCTCATGCAGCTTGTCTCCCTCATGCCTTTTTTTCCTGCATCTTGCAAGAAAGGCAATCTGAGCAATGAGAAAGGTGCCCTGGGAAATGGAAGAAGTCTGTTTTTTGGGGAGAAAACCAAAGCAGGAAGAAAAGTCTGTATTATCTTTACAATCAGCTTCATTTGTCTCATCAAAACTGTTTCTCTTTAGTGCTCAGAGAGCAAAATCGGAGATAATTCACATTTTGTCCCCTGGCAGGTCCCTGGAGACCCATAAAGAAAAGCAGGCCTTGGAGGGGGAAGATAGCTGTGTTCTGTTCAAGTCCAAAAGCCAAGGCACGCAGCTAATACCAAACATTGCTGGTGGCTTTCATTCCTTGGGCCTTTGTAAAGGACAATTACAAAGAGCAGCTAAGTCTGGACCAGCTGATTTGTGACTCAGGGATGTGAAGGATTTTCACCCGAAATCTTGAGAGAGCGAGACCTGGGACTCTCTTTGGTGGTCAGGCTGGACAAGAGCTGGGTTTTGCAACCAGCAGACGGAATGGGTCCCACACCAGGACTGTTTTCAAAGCAATTTGGCTTGGAATGCAGATTTCTGACCTGCTGCCAATATCCCAGTGGAAAATCTGTGCCCTGAGAGGCAGATAGGAAATTAAACTTCAGCTCCAACGCTGAGGGTATCATTTTCACCTCGGTAGAGCTGCAGAAACCGGAGTCTCTGGAGAATGGGGAAATCCTTCCTAGCCTGTGAAGGGCATTAACTGCTCAGACCACTTTGTCACTACTGGGGCAGCCCCAATTAACACCACCCGGGGGGGGGTAACAGAGGTGTCATGTTGGTGAAGGAGGGGTCAAAGCCCTGTGTTTCCAAATACGAGGACGGAGATCTGATCTGTCAGAGATAATGCAGCCACTTCAACCACAGGACAAAAATCAAGGCTGAAGGGGGAAAGCAGCCTGTACGAACCCTTTGGAACACATGGCTCTCTGGCTATCCCCTCTCCAAGACAGATTTCTCCACAACAAGGTTTAGCAGCTGAATACTACAGAGCTGGTGAAAAGAACTAGAAAGATGCGGATGCCTGGGATTGTGTGCTCAAGTTAAATCAGAAGCTTCTGGGAAGAAAAGACTCTCTGTCCCTTTGAAGGCAGGCAACCTCTCATGCCCTGAAAACCCACCCTGAAAGCTCCCATGTCTGAGATCAAGCAGGCACCTGCAGTCTAGCACTGTCAGTGTGTCTGCAGAAGCTGGTGGATTTGAGAATCCACTCTGTGGATACCCCTGGAGTGGCAGAAGGAGAGGATGGGTATCTGCATGGGTTTTAGGGCCTTGAGGAACCAGTCTGGTAATCAAATATGGTTCTTTACACAGCTGAGTGCGGGAGCTATATTCATAAGCCTCCTGCTTCAAATTCCTCACCTGCAACTGAGCTGCACAGGAAGAAATATTTCGGTTTAAAGTCTTGAGATAAATCCACCCCTTCCTAAAAAAAAAACCAAGCCTAAACCCAACTGTTTTAGAAGCTAACTACAGCCACCAAACATATAAGTCACTGTGAAGAGGGATGCTCTAGCTTATGCCTCCAAAGTGTTTTCCCAGGCTTTTTGCTTGTAGATGAACAAGTCCTTATGACCAGAGGACTTCCTGAGAACAAAACCAAGCCACCTTACAATCTGTGGAGCGTGGTACCGCATGGCCATTCCTACTGGGTTGTGCTCCAGGCAGCAGGAACAATGCTGGGCTTGCTGCAGGCAGGGAGAGCTTGAGGACTGATTTAACGATGGCAAGTTGTGGTCATGTAACACCACTGTGAGCAGCAGATTCAAAGATTAAATTATCTTTCTGTATAATTAATTGCTAGATTTTAACATAATCAAATCACAGGTGGAAGCGAGTGATTCACAAGTTACAGCCTTGCTGTGGCCGCCAGCACCACAAAGCCTGTGCAGCCCTAGAAAAGCAAGATAAAATCTACAGTGGTTTGGCTTCTGGGCATCCTTTCAGACTTGGCCTTATCATGCGGGTGTGTAATCCAGGAGCAGAAGCAACACTAACCTCTTAGAATCTATCATGGTTTTATGTGCAGAAAAAGAGAAGAAGCATCAGCGAGCTCTTCCCCTTCTGTCCCTCAATCCCGTTGCTGAGTGACTTTTCCTAAGTATGGAGTTCTCCATATATATGAAACCCCTCCCCAGTGCCCAGTGTGTGTCCCAGCACAGACACACTCAGCCCGTTCCTGCCTGCTTGCTCACAGCACCAAACCTCATGCCAATCCCTTCCCTCCTGCCTGGTTCTGCCCTGCGTCACTCCTCCATTGCCTCCCTCCCGCCTCCTCTCTCGGAAAGGGTGCACACATCTGGCTTGCCTTTATTGTGCGATAAATCTCACCCTGCATCTTGGGTTCATTTTCTGAAAGTTTTGAATGGTGTCTTGGAAATGCTGTTGGACAATAGAAGCTCTCTGAACCCAGGCCAGCTGGACGGGATGCCTTGCATTGCAGCTGACATGCAGGCTTTGGCGGTCTTTCTCAACTCTTTCCTCTCTTCTCTTTTCTGTAGAGCATTTGAATTGTCCTCAGATTTTATTTTTGGAGTGGGCAGCGCGTTTCTGAATCTTTTCATCATTATATTATTATTAATTATGGTCATGACTATTTCTCTTTCTGCTGGCACTCCTGGGTGGATCTCTTCTCTCTCACTTAATGTCTTGGGTAAGACTACCTTGGCCACAGCCCACTTAAGCAGTGACTCAGAATCCCTGGCCCACTCCCAGGAGAGATGCAAAAGTTTTGCCAGTCGGTTTATAAAGAGGCCATCGTTTTCCTCAGCTACTTTCTCGCTCAGCAGAGCTGAGTTGGATGGAAAAGCTCAGCTCTGTGGTTCCAGGGAGTCCATCCCTGGTGGACAGGCAGTCCCTGGGGTATTATGAAAGCAGAGCTCTTCTCCCTTTGGGTGCAACCAGGACAAACTTCTGAAACAAGTGGCAGGGTTCTCTGCTGAAAAAAAACTCTGCTCCCTGGGGAGGGGTCACTGCACTCAACTTTCCTGTTCCCAAGCCTCTGGAGGAAACAAAGCTAACTGAGGCATGTGGGCAGGATGAGGCATCGGGAGGGAGGACTGTGTGCTCGTGTCAAACTGTTGCTTAATGGCTCTTCACACAGCAACGTGAATCTCTTGAGCCAGAACAGAGCACAGCATACTCTGAAGCAGGCCCCTTGCATCGCTGGGCTTGAGGTTTGCTTGAAGCAGTGGAACACTATAGAGAAATCCAGTCTTCATCCTCTGGGCATCTCAGACCTTTCCAGCCATGCAGTTGTTCTGTTTCTGAAGGCAGGAGGGGACCCATGGCTCTACTGTTTGTCCCTCCTCACACTGAATTTAGGTAGTGAAGAAGCCCACTTTGCACCCGTGTGCAAAGTTACTCCTGTAACTTAAAGCTGTTCAAGGAGTGCACTATTGCAGAGGTGGACATGCAAACCCTCTCCACTCGTCTGCTGGGAAGGACTCAAGATAAAAAAGATGGGTGGTCTTAGTAAGACGTGGCTGTCTTCCAGAGATCACGGAGGGAATGTGACCCCGAGTCCTTCCCATCAGACCGCTCTGCCTCCTGGAAGTGGCACCGAGTGATGGAGCAAAGAAAATCGCAAGACTGCCCCGAGCAAGGGTGGGCACCTGATAGCATGGCACTGTGTCCTCCCCAGCTGCTCTCCTCCCAAATGCTGGGAAGGCCACCTGCTCCACAGGGCAGTGGAGGGCCCCGCCGCTCCCTGGTGCTGGTGTTAGTAAGGGAGAAGGACTGAGATAATCGGTTATTTTTTACTCACATCTAACAAAGGGAGGAATATGTCTTGGACCAAATAAAATTCTCCTTCCTCCTGTTCTGCTGCAAGGCCCAGGAGCAGCTGGGAAGGGAGTGTCCTACAGGCCCTCTCTGCACTGGCATTGAAGGCTGAGCTGACTCCTGAGCTCTATTGCAGCAGTAGCCCAAGCACCCAGTGGAGGAGTCATTGTCATCCTCTCTCCAGCTGTGGCAGGGTGCAGCCCACAGCTGGTTGCCCGTGCAGGGCTGCTCCTCCCCAGTCGGAAGGCTGGCCATGGCTGGCCTCCACTCTGTTCTGGCGGGGTGGCATCGCTTCTCCAGCTTGAGGAATGCAAACCACCAGAGCTGCTCTTGAGGATCAGCCAGGAAAAGTCCGCAAATAGCAACAGGAAATCAAAGTGCCCGCTCCAGACATGCACCAGATACGAGGCCGTCCAGTGCAAGGAGAAAAATCAAACGCTGGACGATGGAGATTACATCATGCTGTGGATAAACTTGTGAGCCTGTCCAGCTGGGGCCATGCCAACAGGTCCAGATGGCTCAGGAATGCTCACTGCATAGCTACCTCTCTCTTGTCTTTGCTTTTTTCTTCCCTCTTTCTTTCCCCATTCTCCATCCTTCCTGGCCTCCTTCCCTTTCCCCTTTCCCAGAAGAAATAAATAAATCCTCTGGCAACTCTGCATAATCCAATGTAATCGAATATCAGAAAGGCATCTAAGACCCGTGGAGGAGGTGCTGGGTCCTTGGACATGGGTCCTTGGCACTTCCTCATAGATACCAAGGCTGCTGGGTGACCTTACTACACGGTATAGCTGCTGGGATTGACACAGCAAGGTGTGCCTTCATCTCACCTGGGATTTCAGCCCCTGGCTACAAAGGAGGAGGTGGCCAGGGCTGCTCCCCTGGAGCCTGGAGGACGTAGGAGAAGTAAGAAATGAGCATCGTTCCTGCTCTGCTGGAGCTCACCCCAGCTGCTCACAGCTGCCACTAACTGCTCACCGCGGCTGCAGTTCTAAGGGGAAGGAGACAATAGTTTTGCTCTAACAGCCTCTAGCTACCATCCTGGTATTAACTACTCCCCCGCCCCCCCAAAAAAAAAGGAGAGCAGCACCCTCCTTTCTGACCCCAGCCTTGCCCAGAGCTCAGCTCTCTGGCATGGCAGAGACAGGGCTGGAGGACACGTAGGAAAAGAATGAAAGGTGATTCAGCAGCTCTGAAAAAAAGCTGCAGGCCATTTGCTCATTATTTAATGCTAATCCAGCTGCTGGACTGCTGCCACACTGGAGAAATCCTGAAGAGCAGGAGAGCTGTCAGCAACCAGGACAGCAACCTTCGTGTCTCTCTTCCCAGTGGACAGCTGCAATCCCAGCTTACAACAGGTCAGGCAGACTTACTTCAGGGAGAAGGCTCTTCCAAAGAGACCGGGAAAGCACTGATCTGGGCACTGGGCAGGAGGACGGTCTCATGTGGGTGTTGAAAGCCCTGTGGTGGGACTGCTAAAGCCCTGGCACCCTAGTCCTTTCAGCTTGTTACCTCCTCAGGTACAAACCAGGGAGACAGATGTACTTTGGGAGCCTGGGAACTCAGCATGGGCAGCAGTTTTGGGCAGAAGTGTAACAGGGCACTCTCAGCAAGTTGTGCCAAACGCTGGGAGAAGTAAGGTGTTGCGTGAGCCATGGTCTGATTGTGCAGTGGAGGATGAGGCATGAGAATGTCCCACTCACTGGATTTATAAAGCACAAATTGTTTGGGTTTCAGTAAGGCCCAAAGAGGTCAGGCCAGCAGCAGCATGGGCCAAGTACCTCAGTGTAAATCCCAATGTTGACCAACGCGGTCGTTCAGACAGACACAAGAAAGACTACTCTGAATTATCTCTGAAGTATCTGAGGTCACAGTCAGACATGTGCAGTCCCCAGTGGTAATGAACAGGAGAGGGGTGAAGGATAGCTGGGACATCAGCAAAGGGTGGATCTGTCAAACTGAGAACGTTGCAAATGCCATCTGTAGCTGCAAAGTAATTCAAAGAGACCAGGCAAGTGAAGTAATAGCTCCTGTGGACCTTTCCTGGCAGGTATCTGCTGGCAAAACCCCACCCCAGTGTAACTTTTCATGGCTCCGTTTCACCCACTGATGGCACTGCCTCGTGCCAGTACGAATCAGGGTGTGAGCTATTCTACAGGCAGCAAAAGCTGCACCGCCACAAGTGATGCCTTGAGGAACACACGCTAAGTAACCAGCAGAGCTGGGACTAAAATACAGTTCTCCCATTCCCGACAACCTCACTGCCCTACTGTCCACAGGGAGAGAAGAAAACACAACAAAACCAAATCAAACATCGTTCAGTTGGACAATTCAGGATTTGTGGCTCAACAGCACCTCATCATCTCTCAGTCTGCCACATTTGCTTGGGAAGAAGAGCCAGATTTCCAGCACTCCCTGGGCAAAGAGCGCTCAGATCCAGAGACTGAAAAGGCTTTGAAAGAAACCTTCCATCAACAACCCTTACAAATGTCAGAGCTGGTTTCCTCCTCCCTGAGCTGCCTGGCTTGCAGTCCTTCGCCCAGGGTGGCACTGAGCTTAGCCAAAAGCACCTGCCCATCTCCTTCCTTCAACTGTCATGGATCTATGGGACTCATTTAATATTAAGCTGCTCTGGCATGCAAAAATTAACTACCGAGGCTCTGGACCTTGGTCGTCTTCTTCATCCTGGTGTCCTTTTGCCTCAACTACCCCTTCTGGAGAGAAAAGCTCTCCTCCCAGGAGAGGGAGGGCTGCAAATACCGCAGAGCCAGGAGCAGGTTGACAAGGTAGACCCCCTGCGCCTCAGCCAGCAGACAGCTGTTATTCCTAAGCTGTGGTGCTCCCACCTGCACATGACATGGCATCGGGAGGAGAAGCCAGTGCCCCATGACACTGCTCAGCATGGGGAAGTTCTTTGGGAATCGGTCTAAGGAGGCTCACCTGCAGGAGGGATGCTGACAGTCCAGTATGAGTGTCCAAACCCAACGTGGAGTCCAGCTCCCTGCTGTGTAACGTGCTTGGTGTCAGGCCCAAACTGTGTTTCTCCTCCAGCCCTGGCTGCCGGACTCCTCCCAAGGGAGCCCTGACGTTCCCGCTGCAGGGGAACTCCTGGCGCCGATCGCCGAGCTGGGTGCGTTACATCGCTTCTCTTCTAGGAAAAATGCTCGCTGCCTCTCAAGCAGGCTTCGCTAATCAGGTCAGCCAGACTGACCTAAATGAACATTTTTCCTAATCAAGACAAAGTCACAGTGTAAAGAAGCCAAAAGCAACTTTGCTGAGGTAGTCAAGGGTGAGTTTCCTCTGGAACAGGCTGGACAGTGATCTTAATGAATGACCTCACATAAGGCATCACCTTTGAGCCCTAGAGATGGTACTAATTACCCCAGCACTGGTTTAAATTACAGGCTAGTTTCAGGGAGGACAGCCATGTGCATTGCTTCCATCCTGTACGAGGAATTTCTGCGATCTTAGGAAGTGAGAAGATAAAATAGGAAAAGAAAGAAAGGAGTGAAAGTGTGTGGATATCTGCAGGTCCAACCTTCACCAGACCTTGTGCTGGCTGAATAACGTGTCAAGATCACTGTCAAGCATCCATCACTTGGACACTGAGCAGAGCAGCTCCACATAGGCAGAGAGCCCTGGAGAGATTTAAGAATATAGGAGTAAAAGGAGAGATGCAATAAAAGACAGGAGGGGAAGGGAGAGGAGAGGAG
>VZTU01027151.1:24832-45046 GCA_013400835.1 Zapornia atra | reverse complement strand
CAGCGGCACGCCCCCGCCCGCGCACCGGGACCCGGCGGGGCGGGACTTCCCTCGACCGACACCCCCTTAAGGCAGCGTGGAGTACCGGCCTCCCGGGCGGCCCCCCCCCGCACCGCCGGGGCTGTCCGCGTCCTCCCGCATCGCCGGCGAGGACGAGCCGTGCGGCTGACCGGGGCTGCCGAGCTCCTCCTCCCTGCCGGGGCTGCAGACGGGAGCCGAGGGGGACACCGGTCCCCGGCAAAGCTAAGGCAGCGCGATGAGCAAACCCTCCCTTCAGCAGCCGGCAGAAGGGCGGTGGCAGGCTCTGCCAGCCCCGCTGCATCCCTCGGGGAGCAGGGTGGGAAAGATGGGTCTTCCGAAGGGTCGGTGCCCGAAGGGGAGCAGGAACCTGGCACGGAAATCTCCTTGCTCCTGCTCACCCTAGTGGGCTTTCGGATAGGCCTGGCTGCAGCAGCCCATGTGGATGCGCTGTAATTAAAAAGTTGGGCACCATTAAAGAGCTTCAGGAAGATTATGTGGCTCCAGATAAATAGGATTATGCATCCCTGTTCTTTCCGATTCTCACTCCAACCAACACTCAGGAAAACCACTTATAATAATCCTGCTGAAGAAGCCCTGATGTTTTATTAATCTGTCCTTGCTTTCATGGCTCCACAGAGACCAGGCTGGAGTCCCTGCTCCAGCAGGGCCTTTCTTGGTGACAGGCATATGGGGTAAGATAGAAGGAAGTGGTACACCCCTCCTGGTAGAAACCTAGCTGAAAGCTGCTGACAGTGAGGGTCCTGGGTCCAGATCTGAGGCAGGCTGGAGCCTGCACTTGAACCAGACACGGGGTTTCCATGCATCCAGGCTCTCGCTCCGTGTTCCCCAGAGGTCCCAGGACTAGCAGCAGCACAACCCAAGGCGCTCCTTGGCTACTTACTGCACAAGCAGCCGCACACTACCTCCTGGGAACAAAAGCCTTTATACTCACACACACAATGGGCTCTTTCAGTTCCACGCACTTTTACCTCACGTCACAGTTGAGTGTAAAGAGCCTTTGGGTAAAAGGGCCAGAGACAAATTCAGCCAGAACTGGGCTCTGCGGAGAAAATAACGGCACTCCTCCTTCCTTAACAGCAGCGAAACCTCTGTCAGTGCAGGTGCCAGTAGGTCTAAAGGTGGGAACACAGACACATTTGCCACACTGAAAGATGTGGAGAAGAAATATGTCCAGAGGCTTTAGCAAGAAGCAAACCTGCATCTCCAAGCAAGGGGAAAGACATATTCCCTTTAGCATCCCGGTCAGCTGGGTCCTCAGCCGCGAGGGGCAGAAAGGGACAAGCCCTGTGATAGCAGTGAAGTGACAGCCTAGGGCCACAGAGCATGGGCAGAGCCACCATGGGGGCAGCTTCTGCCACTAATTGAACACGGATATCACTTCCCCAACTGCGAAGACTCGCCTACGAAACCAGGAGTTTGCGGTTCGACAGCTCTCCCAAGTTAAAAGAAGGAGGCCTCTTCCCAGGGCACACGCTGTGTTTCTCCCCAGCGCCAGGCTGAGGGAGCGGGGCCACTGTCAGCTCCAGCGACTGTTTGCACAGCATGGGTGGCAGTGTCATCGGAAAAGGTCAAGCAAAGTAAACCTCGCTTGTTTGCTGCACTCTGAAGGAAAAATGCTTCGGCGCATTCAGACAGCGACTGTGAAGTCCATTCCAAAGGCTGCGGGAATCAGATGCAAAAGGAACTGCCTGCTCTGAGACCCTGCTTCTACTCAATACTTTCATAGCACAGAACACGACGGCCTGGACGTGGCTCCTCCGTTTATCGCTGCGCACCTCTGCTGACAAGGAAGGATTGTACCAAACCTTGCTGGTGTCATACTGCAAAGCTGCTCTGTCCCACCTTGGAGAGCTCTGGTAGGGACCCCCGGTCCCTAGCACTCGTGTAGAGCTTTGGAACGGACGCTTGACGCAGGTTGGACATGAGCACAGCCCAGCACAGGCCACGCAAACATTGCCTCTGTCTTCAGCGAGTGTCGCTGCTGCCCCTTGGGAGCCAAAAAGGAGAGAGAGGTCTGTGGGTGAGCTCCATACTCCCAGAGAGACTTGGGGATACAGAAAGTGTCAATGGCGTGAAGGGAGGTGATGGCGGTTTGGAAAGTGCCAGACGTGCTGCTGCAGCTGGCAGGGGGTGTCTGCAGCGAAGGGGAGGGGAAGGGGCAGAAAAGAACTCGTGACTTCAGCACTGGCCACATTTGAGCAACATGAGCAGTGTCATGAGTCCGTGACAAAGGCAAGTTGCCACCCTGGGATATATCGATGGAGGAATCCCTTCTATGAAACCTTTACGTCGTGACGTTTCCCTCCCGCTCTGCAGAGGACCAGCACAGAGTATCACGTGAACCAAAATACCGTGCCCATCTGGGTTGCCACCCCTCAAGCAAGGTGGGGTCCACCCTGGGTGGGTCCAGAAGAGGGCAACGGGAATGACTGGAATAAAAGGGGACCCTGGGAATTGTGCTTCTTTGGTCTAAAGAGAAGGCTCTCTCACACCATCAGTCTTCAGGTGCTCAAGGAGCTGCAGGAAGCAGGAATTGCTCTCCATTGGTGCATGGGAAGGCACAAGCACCCAGACGAGGTGCCTGGGAAGCAGCAATGTCCTTGTCACCAGAACATCTTCAAAACAAAGCTCTGCAGCCTTCTCTTGGGACACAGATAGGTCTGATCAGGACACAGCCTCGGGGCAGGGGCTGACTCACATGTTCAATCATATCCTCTTCCAGCCTTATTTTCTCCAACGTTGTATTTAGATTTATTTGCAATCTGATCACAGCAGGTGACCAAAATGGCCACCAAGCACGTTGAGATCGAACAAGTCTCACACTGAGAGCAGATCAGCCCTCCCAGCCTCACTACATTCAATCCTGCTGATGCACTGGTGCCACCAAGCTCATGTTATCCATGCTAGGAAGTGAATCAAGAGTCTTCCTAAGAAAGGGATCCTGCTTCCCTCTGCTCCATCCTGCCCAGCCTTGCCACCACTTCCTGTCTTCATACCGATGGAGACAGAACTGCCAGTCCTTTGTCGTTCCATCTTGCATTGGCTTTGCCTTCATCCTTGAGAGCAGGATGTGCCAGATGGGAAGCAGCCCCTGGGACGCACGCGCAGCCATTCAGGCCATTTTGCAGCCTGGAAAGCTGAAGCTTTTGTTTGCCCCAGCCCAGGCCGAGCCAGGAGGTTTCACAAACTTGTTGAGGATGAGTGCTTCTTGAGGAATGTGGGGCGAAATGCCTGTGTCTGTGATTTTTGGTTTGCTGCAAGTCACAGGAGGGGTCATCTGCATGGAGCTCGCCCTCATTTGCAGCCTGGAGAGCCGGTATGGGAATGATTCACACCCTTAGAGCTGATTGCTTTGGGGCTTAGGCTGACTTTTTAGGACTGCTACCACAGCAGAGCTTTTACTTCAAGTCTGGCAAAAGATACCGTTTGTCCTGTTTATTTTTCCAGCTTTGGTGTTCATATGGATGGAATAGCTGGTTTCTGCCACAAGCCATCTCCCTCGCCACAAAAGCTATTCCGGAGCTGTGCAGGCTCCCTACTTTGGCCCTTCAGTAGCTCCCTATAGCAGCCCTGCCTTTATTTCTCTCCAGCTTTTCTCTGGATTTGATTACCTCCTGGGATATTGCTTGCGGGATGGTTTTGCTTATTGTTTTATGCAACACAGACAGCAAGAGCGAGTGCTGCGTTGCAGGTCCCCTCTGCTCCTCAGGTCCTGCTGAGAACAAGGTGAGGATGGAGATCCAATTCATCCTCATTCAAAGAGGCACTGCAGTCCCCAGGCAATCCCTCAGGAGCCAGGACGCAGGAAGTTCAATATCCAACGCTCGGGCTGCGATTTCTCTGCTTAGGTTTTGTGGGAACAATTCGAAACTGGTGAAAAAATCGAGGTCGGAGGGGAGGAATCCAGCAAAACATCCTCTAGCAAAAGGTAACTTTCGAGGAAGGACCTGCAGCTGCTGGAGCCTTTCTCTGCCCTCTGCTCCACAGCCCCGCCTCATCCGGGAAATCCGGCTCCCCTTTTGATTTCCTTCCAGCAGCAGGTTTAAACTCTCACACACACACACACACTTCTCCTTCCAGCCAGCTTTAGTCGCTTGCCATTTCCTCCTTCCTCCTGCGTGCTGTCCCCCAGCCAGGTACCCATACACCTGCCCCCCACTGCTGGTGAGCAGGAAGGGGAGCTGCCAAGGAAATGACACCTATCTCAGCACCCTGCTAAAACCACGTTAAAAACGGGGGGAAGAAGGGGGAAAAACCTGTGAAACCTTCATAAGTCTGCTGCCACAGCTACCGAGACCTGGTGCTGCATCAGATTAAACATCTGCCTGCAAGCAGACGTGTTCCATCGGTAACCCCCGAGCCCAGAAGTGTGAGGCACGCTGGAGCACTCAAGCGAAGTGCAGACACACACACACAATGCTAAGGGAACGTACACCATGACTTGTGCTTCCCCCCACCCCCCACCCCTTGCTTGGGAAGTACAGGGAAAAGTGAAGAGTATATTAATTGCATGTTTGCATATGGCAAGGATCCATGAATGCTGTGGTTTCAGTGAGCACCCCAATGCTATGTGGGGAATGAAAGGAAAGCCATGGAGCTCAGCACTGCAATTATTCTTCTTTCTGGGGTGAACTTAGGGCCCTTGGATAGATCTAAATCAGCCTTGCAAATAAGGAGGGAGTGACAGGCAGGGAAATATCCTGGGAATACAACACCTAGGGAAAGGAAAGCCTTGAATACAAGGCACCAGAGCCTGACAGTATCCCTGTATGGAACCCCTTCAGCCTCCTGGGAATGCAGCTGAGCTGCCTGTGGCAGGATTAGGTACATCAGAATGGGAAGCCCCAAGGCAATAAGTGAGTACTAAAACAAAAGATGACAACTGAAAACTCACTGCTTCAAAGCAAACAATAAAGGGGGAAAAAGTCACCTCATACCTCGTTCACTTCTGGGGCTAGGGATGTTTTTTGCCTTGCCACACACCATCTGCCCTCCCTGATCCACACCTCCGGAACAGGACAGACCCTGCCTTTTTTTTGTTTGTTTGTTTTCTCCCCTGGATATCTTCATGGAGAACCAGACAGCTTTGAGGGGGACAAACTCAATGGAGAGCAACTCCAGCATGAGGGCATCTCCTTCCAGCTGTTTGTCAGCATCTGGAGTCACTGCAAGTAAGTCCTCTGCAGGAAACACAGGTAAGCAGGAAGCTACAGAACAGCAGAGGATCATGGCTGCCTCAGCTTCCCAAACACTGATTTTATTTACTCTAACAGGCTTCTAGATTGCACGGTGGCAGTGTGTGGGGGTTCATCCCCAAGCAGCAGCCAAGCACCACACACCACTTGCTCACTCTCAAGAAACAGGCAGAGCTTCCATGGGTTGGGATAAGGACAGTTCCCTAACAAAATCACTGTGAATGTAGAATAATAACAACCAGTTACACTCACACCCAGTGCTAACACATAGTACCTAACCAACCTGACAATTACAGAGTACTGCCCAGCAGCAAGGGTAGACCAACTGACCACCCCAATACCCCAGCCACACTCAGACTGTCCTGGAGACAATGAGCCCCGACCCTTCCCCAACCAGCCCCTTTTATGGGGGAGTGATGTCAGGCGGTGTGGAAAACAGCCCAGGCTGACTCAGCTCACCTGAGCTGGCTGCTTGGGGAGCTGAACTCTGGCCTGGCTGGAACCAGGGGTTATCCACCCCTTTTCTCACACCATCTACATCATGCCCAGACCTTACATTTTCAGAGTATTGGGGAGGTTCATGACATCATTTATTTATTATGTAGAACATCTGCCATGGACTGATTTTTATACACCAAGAATTTAGTATCTGTCCTCACCTAGAATTAAATCCCCTTGGGGTACACACTGGATTTCCCCATCCTTTTGCATCACTCACTAAGTGCACCCAGGTCCCTGAGAAAAAGCAATCCTATGAATGGGTTTGCCTTTGCCTGAAGCAGGAACAACCTGGCCTGTTTTCCCCAACAGGTTTCTCATGCGTACTACAGGGGCTTTATCCTGCTCCACGGTGTGTGTGACTGCTGATTGGGTGAGGCCAGCTCAATTGGTAGATCCCCTGGAATTAACTAGCCATGTGGCTTTGGCTAAATGCATATCCCAGATTTTTTAGGGTTCCACCACCCACTGTACCTCTCGATTTCCCCTTCTCCACCAGGACCCAGACATGCAAAACCGCGACACAATGCCAGCTTGCAAAAGGGACTGGAGGCTGCGGACAAGCTGAAGGGTCATTCTGAGGGAGTGGTATTGCCTCATTTCATAGAATCACAGAATGGTTTGTGTTGGAAGGGACCTTAGAGATCATCTAGGTCCAACCCACCTGCCATGGGCAGGGACACCTCTCGCTACACCAGGCTGCTGAAGGCCCATCCAACCCGGCCTTGAACACCTCCAGGGAGGGGACAGACACCACTTCCCTGGGCAGCCTGTGCCAGGGCCTCACTGCCCTCGCAGTGTATTTTTTCCAAATATCCAATCTAAATCTACTTCCTTCCAATTGAAAACCATTCCCCCTCATCCTATCACTCCATGCCCTTCTAAAAAGTCCCTCCCCAGCTTTCCTGTAGATCCCCTTCAGGTACTGGAAGGCCGCTATAAGGTCTCCCCGGAGCCTTCTCTTCTCCAGGCTAAACAACCCCAACTCAGCCTGTCTTCATAATATTTCTCCTAATCACTTCCTACATCTCAAACCAGGAAAGGTGAGGGGTATAGCTGCACACCCTCTTTGATTGAATTTTACCCCAAGAAGATACCTTGCATCAAGGAGCTGGAAGCAGGCAGCTTTGGTGAAGGAGGGAGCTGAAGAGCCTCTGGAACAGGACTAGCAGAGCCAGGACAAGGAGACTGCAACAGCTCTTCCTTGACACATTAGCATGTACCCCTTGAAGCCTACCCCAAACCCCCAGTTACCCGCAGGATGACTTGGGGGCTACCCCTGCTGATTTGTGCCACCTAGCCCCTCAAGCATGGCGGAGTCGTCCCACATTCACATCTTGGCTGCGTCCAACAGAATCTGCCTTGAGCCGAGCATATGAGGCACATGCAGGCTGCTCAGGGGAAGTTGGGGAGGGGGCGGGCAGTGTGCCCGGCCCTGCCAAGGGTTAAAAGCAAGGGCTGGATCCACAAGCAGTCCTGTTGAGGAGGAAAGCACAACCCAGCAATTCAGGCCTGTCTCACCCCCGTTCAAATGACATTGTTTCGGTGCTGCCTGCCTCGCCCCTCACTGGTAATTACAGACTTTGGCTGCAGGGGAAAGAGGGACACGGCAGAGGAAACCTTCATTACAGACTTATCTCCTAGAGCAACAGCAACCCCAGCGTAATGTCTGGGGCACCTTGCCAGGATCAGCCACCACAGTAAAGTGCTTACATTTGGGACAAAAATAAAAGGAGGAGAAGTGTTAAGTGATTTGGGAAGGTCAGAAGCCCACTGGGTTGGCGAATGCACAGCACTGGGTGTGGGGAGCGCTTTGGAGGAACTGGAAAGCCANCCTCCCTCCCTCCCTCCCTCCCTTACTCCCCTTACTCCCCTTCCTTCCTCTTCCTCCACATGTTCATGTCCCCCAGTGTCTGCACGTGTCCCTTTGTCACCCCTGGCAAGTGCCAGTGGGCTGGGAAGGAATGGTTTCCTTAGGCTTCCTAGTGACATTCCTCAAAGGGGTGGCTGAAGCCGTAGGTGTCCTTGGCTGACCCCCTCCCCTTTGCACATCCAATTACCATATATGCTAACGAAAGCTGTGGGTTCCTTCTCAACTTGTCTATACTGCAAGGACCCAAAGTTCGAGCTCTGTCAGGAGGGATGTGGGAAGAATATAGGAGGGTTTTTCTCCCCAGTAGAACTCTCCTCTGTTACAGCACACGACCATTCCCATTGCTGTGGGACATCTCTCGGGGCTGGACTTCACCTGCCCACAGGTGCCTGACACCTTCTCAAGCAAACACAGTCCCAACACCCCCCACTGCTTTCTTCCTCACCCCAACTTTCTCCTGGCAAGTGATGTAGGTCCAAGATAAGTTGTTCTGCTTACCCCTGGGCATTCACATAGGTGAAACTGGGACCGCTATCCTGGCACAGTTAGCTTGGTGTTTGCGGGACAGCTCATTGCAGTGGGTTTGCCTGCAGAGACCGTTCTCCTTGCTGGTGGTAACACCTTGTTCTTGCAAGACCTGAGGTTCGATGCTGTAGCAGAAAGATGCTTTAAATCCTGAGGCCTTGTCCCCAGGCAGCTAACGGCAGGGACAGGTGAGGACTGGGAGGAGAAAAGCGCTCCGTCAGGTTGCTATTAAGATGTGTCTGGGTAACCGGCTGAATTTTAATTGTTCCTTCCTACTCGGTGAGTGAGCACAGGAAAAGATTTACCTTCTGGCCTTTCCATTTGGGCATGTTGATATTTCCAGGCGGCACTTTCCCTGATGGAGCGGTTTGACGTCAGGTGGGCTGATTAAAGCCCGCAGTGCCTCTGACTCATATGGCTACGGCCTGCGCAAGGGGATTTGTAACGTGTCTCTTCCTTTTCCATCACTTGTTACAGTTAGGTTTAAATAAATAAAGCTAAGCTCAATTCACAACTTCAGGGAAGATGCGGCTCTGCTCAGGCTCAAATACGCATTGCCATGGCAACAGATGCTGTCAGCTGCACGCAGACGTGTCACTCCACAGCAAACTCCCCTGCCTGGCTCTCCCTGCCTGAGTGGCACGTGGAGCTGGTCGTAGGAAGGCAAGGTGAAGCTGGCACTGCCCATGCTGCCTGGGCACGGATTTGCATTTGGGAGCAGCCCGGCACCGGCCTTGCTGCTCCCCCAGCCTCAGGAGAGCTCACCTGAGCCAGCCAGTCACCCTCTTGCTGAGCAAGAACCGCTTTGAGGAAAGCGGGGTTTGCAGAGCTCCCCGCTTGACCAACCTTTCCAGACTGAAAAGCCCCAGTGTGGCTTTTTCAGCCTGCAAAAAGGAAGGGAGGGACCCCCTGGGTCAATAGGCCTCATAGAGCTGCAGCCAAGCATCTAATGCAACCCTCTTCACGCACTGATCAGGCTCCAAAATAAAGAGATAAAAACTACCTGTTGCCTTCCAGAAGCCCCACTGAGCAAACTCCTTGTGCTTGCTAGGTAGGTGCCCAACAAGGGAACAGATGCAGAGATGTGCTTCCTCCAGCTGAATGGGGGTAGATAGGCATGGCAAGGCAAAGCACGGCACACGAAGGCACGGCAAGGCAAGGCACAGCACAGCAAGGCACGGCACAGCAAGGCAAGGCAAGGCAAGGCAAGGCAAGGCAAGGCAAGGCACAGCACAGCAAGGCAAGGCATGGCACAGCAAGGCACAGCAAGGCAGTAGAGTCCCTGGTTCCTCTGTCCCAGAGTACCTGTCTCCTTGGTGTGCTGAGCATGGTCCCTTTGGTGCTGCCATATCCTTTACAGCTCCGGATTCATCAAGAGCTTAAGTTTGGCAGCAGCCCAAAGCATGAAGCATGAAGCTTGCCTGAAGGCAGCAGCAGTAAGGAAAAGGCTTGTGTAAGTGCTCGAGAACCCACCACCTGCGGCACTGCAGCTGTGCATCTCTAATGTCCACTGGTGTACAAGAGAAATGAGAGGTTCTGGATTGTGTGGCAAGTGGAGCTGACAGTGTCGCTGGATCTTTCTTTCTCCAGGTACGTCAGGGCATGTAGTGGTTTTCTTAAAGCCTGAGCACCTGGAGTCCCAGGTAAGTGGCAGCTTCTCACCTCCCCTGCTCTTTTCTTAGCTGACTTCTGATGGTTGGAGGAAACTGGCTGAAAATGCACCCCCCTGGCTATGACACAGCTGGGCAAATGTAAGAAACCATCATTTACTGGTTTCAATCCTATTAATTTTAGACCACCCCCCTTGACTGAGCTCTGAATTATGGTTTTAGTTTTGGATCCTGGGGAAGCACAACAAAGGGTGTACTTGGGTGCCCTCCCGCTGACCTGAGCTGCACCAAGAGGCAGCATATATCCTGATGGACACTTCGGAGGGGGCAGAAAACGACTTGAGCCAAGAATCCAGTCTTGTCACATAGATCACCAGGACTGGGGAATGGTTTCTAGGCTAATCCTCATTTCCTAGGTTTAATGCTTCCCAGCTGGGATGCCAAGTCATTTTTCTCCTACAGCTGATGTGAAATGAACCTTACCTCTCCTGTAGTCACTGTATGCTACCACGACGGGGAACTGAATAGTATCAGGAGAGTTTGAATACATGAAATGTTTTTCTAACTGCATAGATTGAGCCACACTTCCATGACAAATCAATGAAATCTGAGAAATCTAATTTCCAACACAAATGTCTTTCTTTTGTATGTCTTTCCCAACTCAAATTCAAGTCAGAAACTCTCTGGGTTCTGCAGGAACTCTCATCTAGCAAAAGTGTGGGTATAAGAGAGATGAAAAACAATTGCATGAGGTCTCCAGGGCTGGTCCACAATGACTCCAAACCCTAAATTGCTCATCCCTTGAGCGTGGTTTATGACTGCAACAGATCCTGGCGGAGCTGTGTAACCAGCACTTAAATAAAGGGGAGGCAGCAAGCCCTCCTGAATCAGTGGCATCTGTTCTGGGAGGGGCTGACCTAGAGACAGCCACAGCAAGAAGGTACTGAAACCCACTGTCTCCTCTTGGAAGCAGAATTGAAGGTCCCAAAGTAAAGACCCCTGCAACCAGCGCCAGCTCCTGATTAAAAATAAATCCCTTTCATGCGGAGGCAGTGGTTTGTGAAGGGGAAAGACTGAACTGTGGTGGAGAGCTTGGAGAGTTGAGGATGCCTGGACATCTTGTAATGGAACCACAAGAGGCATCAATTCAGGTAGCTCTAAGCTCTATACCCCCCAGCCATTGGCGTTGATGTGGAGGTGTGCTCCCACCCTTGACACTTCTTTCACAGTGAAACCCATTCTTCTGTGAAAGCAACTCGGTGTTAGCAAAGGCAGAGAGGGAAGGCTCCTTGGGGTCCTGCCCTCCAGAGCCAGGAAAATCACAGTCCTCAGCCGGCGCTCTGCACCGGTAGGAGAATTAACATTGTTATTCCCCAGCGATGGGGGCTGCTGCTGTCTCTCACCAGGACAATAAACAGAACCAGCACTATGGTGAGGTCCTTCTACCCCCTGTACTGTACTCTCAGGGCTAGAGACAGCAGAAATATTTGGGGGCTTATGAGGCTTGGTTTTTAATTTCAAACGTAGTGGAGGAAATACTAGTGAAACACATTACATGATTGGCCCACGTAACGTACTGCTGCCAGTTATACATGAGAAGGAACTGGGACAAAAGGACCCAACGTTTGTAGGGGTGAGAATATCTTCTGTGATGCTACCCAAGGAAAGGGCATGGCTTGCAGCCCCAAGAACCCTCTGAAGAAGACAGGTTTTCATAAAGCACCTGCAGCAGGGGATTGAAAATGGAGAACTGGTAAAAAAAACCTTGGCACCCTAAACTCCAGACCAAACCAGAACTGTTCCTTATGAGCAGGTTAATAAACAAATACACTCCATGCCATATCTGTATTCCCATGGAAGCCCATTAAGCTCCCAGAAGCTCCCAGGAAGCACCCAGTGCTGGCCTCTTGGCTACTGACCGAGGGAGGCTGTGACAGAAAAGCAGTTCCTACCATCCCATCACAGAGAGAAAGCTCTTGCAGTATCCTACAGAAATATTAGTCCTGGTGCCAGCAAGGAGCTTTGGCCATCTTTTGCCATCTGATCAATCCTGTGTAAGTGCCTCTTCCTTCCCAGCAGACTGCCATCCTCTCCTCCTTGACCAGATACCCAGTGGATTATTTTTGTCTTGGACCACATAGTTCAAATGTTACAATTACACGCTGACCTCAAAGGCTCACTTTTAAAATTACCCTTCTTCAGCAAACCCTCTGTCTAGTGGGTTGGGTGGTTTTTTTTCATTTTTTATTTTTATATCTAAATGGTTAAATAGTGGGTGTGGTTGGGGAGAGAGGAAAAGAAGAAAGAGAAAGAAGTAGACAGAGCAAGCAGTTGAGGGTTGTGAGGGTCACAAGTGTCCTTCTCGGGACAGGGAAGTCCATGTGCTCTGGAGAAGAGACAGATGGCTTCCTCTCTTTCCTCAGCAGCATCTTCTTCAGGAGGGTCAGTTCTCCTTGCTGACAACAGTCACCTCGCTGCAGAGACAATGGCAGTCCCTCTTTTTCACAGCTACACCTACGGACTTATTCTTGCAGCCACTACCTAAACTCAGAGAGAGACCCAACAAACCAGTGTCCTTCAAACATGGTGTGAAGATTGGGGCTTTCCTGTACACACTCCCTGATGACAAACATCTAAACAGAACAGACAGAAGAGCAACTCTGAAGTGCTCTGAAGGCATAAAGATGATCAGGTTGAGGACAACAGGCAGACATGACTGCAGAGATGTGTTCTCAGTGAAAACCACGTAGGGCAGGTGTCACCTGTCTGTCCATGTTGCTGCTCAGCTGACAGTTCCATCAAATCCCTGCAAACTTCACATAACGCACAGAAACCTCTCCAGAAGAGATGAGCATCTTCATGGGTGGAGAGCAGGAGGGAATGGGACACCAGTCTACCCTAGTGAGGTAAAAAAGGGAAGCAACTCACAGTCTGACGGGAAAGGCTTGAAATCTGCAACAACATCTCAGACTCACACAGCTCCCATCAGCTTGCTACACGCTGGGGCTTCCTCTCCATGCTCTGAAGAGCTTTAAAAACACAGCTGAAAGGGTTTTAAGGCAGACCAGAACCACGGTGAATTGACTCCGAGCAATACATGGAGCTTTAGAAGGGCTGCTTGTGAAAGCTGGCCAGTGCAGCTGCTACTCCAGCCACTTTGTCCTTGTAAAGGTACTGGAGAAGGCATCTGCCACTCGGTGTGAGCCTGAACCCCTGCTCTCTGCTGTATGTGGCTCTGGGTGGAGGTTCAATCGTATAAGGCAGATCTGAACACCATCGGACTGGAAATAATCTCAGCATGTCTGGTAAAGTCAATGTCCCAGGTATTTGGGAGGGTGTAGTCCTCTTCCCTTCAGTCCTTTTGCAGCTCCCCTCAGACACAGCATGTTTTCCCTTTCCCCTTTCCCCACGTTCTACACAGTTGTGTTGAGGTGCTGCCCCATGCTGTCACAGAACTGGCCTCACCCATGCCTGCAGTGGCTGCACTGTATGGTGGGCAAACCAATTTTTGGTTTGGGAAGGGGTTGTTTTGGTTGATTTTGTGAAATGCTTTTGAAGCCTGTGAAACCACAATGGATCTGATACCCACTGGTACCCCTGGTACCACTGGTACCCCTGGTACCAGTCAGCAAGGCATCAGCCCGAGGTATCCATCTCTGAAACACAGAGAAATTCCAAACTCGGCTCTTTTCATGAGCTCCAGTAAATTTATTCCCTTTTACAGTCCTGGGGTCAAGCAATTAGTGACTGCTTAATTAAGCTCAGATAACACAAGAGAGGTTTCATCCCCTCGCCCGCCCTCTGTATGCATCCTCCTTTACACATCTGGATAAAAGCTTCCCTGCAAAGCCTGGAGAGAGCAATCACTTCAAGCTGAGAGTCCCTGAGAGCACGTCTGAGCTCCCAAAAAGCATTGCAAACTCTTGCATCATGCAGAGGCAGGAGAAGCCAGAGCAGCTAGGAAGTGAGAAGATCCACTCCAGCAGTCGCTGTCACGGGGATAGGGTGTCACTGGGAACAACAAAAGGTGTTTTTTACTGAGGAAACGTGGTGCCACGAGTTATTAATCTTCTAGCGGAGGCAGGAATCCTTGGGCTGCTCCGATGGCGCTGCTCTTGCAGCACAGGAGCGAGCCAGCCATTCAGGGCCAGTCTGACAAATCTGGCTCCAGCTGCTCGGCTTTATTAAGGACAGAAGCCCTCGAGGGGTGGGATCCAGAGGCATCACAGAGATATTTTTTTTCCCCTTTCCTAAGCACAAAAGACAGAAGTGGAATGTAGCTGAGGAATGCTTCGCCCTTGGAAGGGATGTAATAAATCTCCTTGGATGTGATACTCGGCTTATTTTGTGGGAGTCGTTCAAAAGGAAAATGCAGATTGTGGGGCTTAGCGCTCGGCCTATGCTGGCAAAGGATCCCCGGCAAAGAATGTCCATTGGCAGGGAATCTCCTGACTTTGCAAGTGAGCAAACGCCTCTTTTTTTTTTTTGTTACTCTAAAAGCTGTCTTGCTGTTATATAAAAGGGTGCTGTAAGGCAGACCGCGATCGCCGCTTCTCCAGACCCACCAGCAGAAGAGCCGGGAACGACGGCCCTGTTTCACAGGAGAGATTTCGGCTGCGCTCAGGGAAGCGCGTTCTGCCCAGGCCGGTCTCCTGGGCCGCAGGGGGCTGCTGGGGAGGCTGCTAGAAGCATTTGACACACAGCATCCAGCACTGCTCCTGGGTGACTCCACCTCGGAGAGGGGGATGGGGGGGGAGATGGCTTCAGAGACTTCCTGCAGTCCCTGCCAGCCCTCCGGTGATTATTACTGTAGGATTATTATTTAAGAGTGGGAGTGCCGCCTTTGGGATGGGCGCTTAAGGAGGATTCTTCCTGTGCTGGAGGTCACCAGACCTCTGGACAGGTTAGCAGGCAGAGGTCAGGGAAGAAGAAAACACCAGGATACTGATGTGCAGATGGACTCAGCACAGCAGCATGGCAAAGAAAAAGCCCAAAGGTGACTGTGGACCTACCACACAGCAAGACAAGGCCAGGCTTACTGACAGAGGTCGGTGGGAGCAGGGAAGCTATTCCTTCTGCAGTCTCAGGTCTACCTGTGAACTCCTTGGCAAGGTCATGACAGGCCTGAGGGATGGCAGTAAACCACCTGGGAACACTAAAACCAGCATCAGAGGGTTCCTGGTGAAGAGTAGCAGACTGCATGGAGATGACCACAGCTGCCTGCAGCACTTCCACCCTTAAGGGAATCACTGTAGCGAAGGTAGAGGGGGAAGTAGATCTGCAGGGCACTGGGGACAGAGGTGGAAGGATGGTCCCAACATAACCCCTGAATCTGCCCTGACTGTGCCCTACTAAAAGCAGCTGAGTGCTGGCATCAATGATGGAGGCCAGAGCTCAGAGGGGTCAGCCACTGAAGCCATTACACTGTTCATCCTCCAGAGATGGAGTTTTCAGAATCACAGAATTACAAGGTTGGAAAAGACCTTTAAGATCATCAAGTCCAACCATTCCTGTCCTATGCTAAACCATATCCCTGAGCACCTCATCTACCCATCTTTTAAACACATCCAGGGTCAGTGACTCAACCCCCTCCCTGGGCAGCCTGTTCCAGGCCCTGACAACCCTTTCAGTGAAGAACTTTTTCCTAACATCTAATCTGAACCTGTCCTGGCACAGATTAAGACCATTTTCCCTTATCCTGTCACCTGGCTGAAGAGACCATTGTTCACCTCTCTACACCCTCCTTTCAGGTGGTGATAAGGTCTCCCCTCAGCCTCCTCTTCTCCAGGCTAAACACTCCCAGCTCCCTCAGCCGCTCCTCATAGGATTTGCCGTCCAGACCCTTCCCCAGCCTGGTTGCCCTTCTCTGGACACACTTGAGGACCTCAGTGTCCTTCTCATGGTGAGGAGCCCAGAACTGGACACAACACTCAAGGTGTGGCCTCACTACCATCAGGTTACTGGGGATTGCCCTTCCTCATGTACTTGTGAGATGAAAAAAAGATACTGCTACCAAGCAGGTATTTCTTCCAACTTTAATTTCATAGAAGAGGAAGTTTGTGTTTGCAGCCTTTAGTGGAGGGGTTAAGGCTTTCCCAACTGGATTTTAAGAGAGTCCTCCAGGTCAATACTTCCCATTGACACCTGCTGAAAATTACATGCTTCCAGTGCTTGCTTTCTTGCCAGGGAACACAAGTATCTTCTGTTCTGTGCCCCATGTTTTTGGATGGAGAGGAGGCGGCTGTGGAAAGCCAGTGACCTTATCAAGAAGTTAGCAGTCTTGGGTTATTACCAGAGCTGGACTAAGCACTTTGCTGCTGTTATCATGGCTACTGATTTTACATTTATAGAGAGCTGCAAATTTACACAGTGCTTAATAAACACTAAGTTTCCTGGACTGCAACTAGAGACAGGAGAATCGTGAGGCCTTTTTTTATTTAAAAAAACCCCAAACCAACAACTTATTTTCTTAAACAATTACATGATATTTCTATGTTATTTCTTCCACTGCAAGAACAGGCTAAAGATTAGAGGAGTTGCTGCCACCCTCCTGTATGGCCACACGCATCATGAGATGTACACATAGTGAGAGCAAAGGGATCTAACACTCTCTCAGTCAGAACAGCAATTTTACACCACTGATATCATCCCAAGTTTTGGATAGATGTGTCCTAAATGTGC
Organism: Zapornia atra; assembly: GCA_013400835.1. Lineage (NCBI taxonomy): Eukaryota > Metazoa > Chordata > Aves > Gruiformes > Rallidae > Zapornia > Zapornia atra. The sequence goes on along the minus strand of VZTU01027151.1, from coordinate 28,622 downwards.
TGGGTGGCAGTGAAGCAGCACAAGGTCTTGGGTTCTACTCCTGCTGTGCTTAAAATACCATACCCCCCACTGGTTTTCCAAAGATGCAGCATTTTCCTCCTGAAGGAGTGGGGCTTTGAGTCTCTGACCGGGATACCAACGGAGTGTCACTGGACTGAGGTATCTGCAGGCAGGAAAGTCCAGTAATACAAGACTGGCCAGTGAGTTCCCTTTCACCACAGCACCATTATCAGCACAAATATTTTGACTCTGGACACACTATTTGTTCATCGGCTTAAAAATGAAAACCCTTTTGGCTTAGACCTCTGTGGGTGTTTAAAGGATGTTTTTGTAAAGAGACATTTGAGACCAGGATTAATGCCCCCTGTCCCCTCTACCCGACATCCAAAAGTATCCCTTTGTGCAACACCCTTTGGCAGAGAGACTCAAAAGAAGGAAAAGGCACAGCAACCAAGCATGGGGACATGGAGGTCGGAAGATGCAAGCAAAGGGTGGAAGAAGAAAGGGAAAGGAGCACGCACTGAGTCCAAATAATCTCTGGTGAATGAAAGAGGCAGGTTAACCAACTCCTGGATGGAAGCTCCTAGGCCTCGGGAGATCCCAGTCATCACATACTGGTGCTCAAAGGGAACTAGAGACATTGGTGAGCTTAAACCCAGTGTTCAGAAAGCACCCAGGTAAGTGGAAACAAATACCTGAAGGCTATTTTGAGGGGGGAAAAAAAGGCTTTAAATGCAGAGATGACACGTGCCAAGGCTGTGATATGGCAGAAACTCCCAACCACAACCCCACGAGATACATGCTCCCTGTAAGTGGGAGTATCTTCCTGGAGTCTGGGTCCTCCGCAGCGAGTCCTGCCCTCAGCTCCGCACAAGGAGTTAATAGTTCCGCCGCTCTTTGCTTGCAGCTATTGCTCTGGAGATCTGGCTGTGAAGTGCATGGGGCGGCGCAGGGCTCACCAGTTTACCTTGGCAGTGGGCGAACATCCTACCGCTGGCTCCAGGGTGTGGCCGAGTGTGCCCAGGCCCGTTCTGCACAGCTGCTCCGTATCCTCGGGAGGCTGGCATGGCTCGGCCTCGGGAAGTAGGATCTTCTCCCAGAGAACACTGTTTCTGAGCTGCACCCAACGGGGGCCAGGCTGCGCTCAGGGAAAACCAGGATCCTTAATGAAGGAACTCCCTGGGCTCTACACATGGAGACATGTAGGTTACAGGGCTTATGAGAAGTGTATCTGAGAACGCTCCCTTACATCTTAGCCCTGACACTGCTTTCGGTGTCCCCTGATTTGTACGTCTGGAGTGATGGGCATGTGTGGAAGCAGTGTATTTATTCATCTTCTACCAAACTATCCTGAAATACCCAACCAGGCATTAACAGCTTGAGACTCCAAGGTTCCACAGCAGTATTTTCCCACTGAGTCTTGTTTCTAGTGAGAAAGACCCTGGCAGCAGGTATGAAGCCCCTCAGTCACATATCAGGCATGCTGAAGCGCAGCTCTGTGAGGCCATCTGTCTAGGTATCTTCCTAAACTTCTTGCACGGAGGCCAAAGGCACCGGTGGTGAGGTCCTGGTGCAGGCTGCCCAGAGAAGCTGTGGCTGCCCCCTCCCTGGCAGGGTTTGAGGTCAGGTTTGGGCAACCTGGGCTAGTGGGGGGTGTTCCCCCCCATGGCAGGGGGTTGGAACTAGATGGTCTTTGAGGACCCTTCCAACCCACACCATTCTAGGATTCTATGATCTGTCCAGCTCTGCATCATGATCACACAGGGAATTACAGACTGTTCCAAGCGCAAAGTTTTCCTCCGTATGCTACTGCAGATCTCAGCAAAACAATCGCGAGGGCTAAGCCACAGTGGTTCTGCTGTGCACAGTTTTATTGCTGAGCCCTTGCCAGCGCTCTCCACAGAACATTTCAACTTCGCTTTAACCCACCATTGCTCCATCTGCACATCTCAATGCATTTGCCAGGCACATACAATGTGATTCAATTTGATCTGAGTTTCTCTACATGGGCCAGTAGATATCAGTCTGAGTACACAAGTTATTTTCAGCTTGTCTGTGACATCCAATTCCACCCACCAGGCTTGCAGAGATATATAAATCACGGAGGTGTCTAAAATAACAGGCCCCGAGGAAACATCTGTCACCTCCAGAAGCTTGTGAAGGAGGAGAATGAAGCATTCAACTCAGCAACTTACTGATTTTTATTTTAGCTCCAAGAAAGCAGAGAGCAGCAAGTCTTTCTGACACAGCCCAGATGCCTTGGCAGTTAAGATTTTCACATTGCCTTCACACCGCACTTGACCTCTGAACATAACGTAGGCAGTACAGAGATGCTCAGCAATTCTGATGACATTTGTGGCACCTCACTTTTATCTTCGAAAGGAATGGCTTGCTTTTTGTTTCTGGATATGTTTTGTGGGGTTTTTTTCCCCCCAAAAAAACCTGCCTGGCTGGTTGGCCCTTTGCACCCAATCTCTGAATCAAAGACAGAACTTGCTGGGCTGGAACCCACCAAGGGCTGCTCTGGCCCTGAAACCCGACACCTCCTGTGCCGAGGAAGAAGCGCGTGGGCCAAAGCCTTGCACATCCTGCAGCTACCAACCTTTTCCGCCTGAAAAATCGGGAAGAGAGCCTAGGAGTCACATTTTTTCCCCACTCGCTCTCTCCCTCCTCCCTTTTAAAGTGATGGGATCTTCTTCTGCGGGCCCTCGCTCGTTCTCTGGTGCTCATCGCAGCGGAGCGAACAGCGGCGGAGCAGGAGGGGGGACAAACACGGCGGGGAGGCTGTGCGGGGGGCACTGCCTACAGGGGGGACGCCGGCAGCTCGCGGAGCCGGCGGGTTTCGGTAAGAGGAAAGCCGAAGGCAGACGGCGTTGCTGTCCCTAGGCTGGCAGACACACCGCTCGAGTGGGGCTGGGACCGGGCTCGGCTCACGGGAGGCGGCCGGTGGGGTCCATCTTGGCTCTCGGATCTCGGCACCGGGAACCGCTTCTCCCCGCCCCAGGGGTGCGGAGCGGGGAGGGGGCGAACCTGGGCCGCTCCCACCTTACCTGCCCGATAGTTACGTTACGGCGGGCGGGTGGCGGAGCAGCTCTCGGCACAGCGGCCTCAGCCCCACTATGGGGCCGCCTCGCCTGCCGGGGCCCGCTGCCGGGAAGCCTCTCGCCTAGGGTGGCCGCCCGCCCTCCCGCAGGTGGCCACAGACGCGGCAGCTTTGCCCCCGCACCGCCATGAGGCGACGCACTGCCCCTTCCTCGCGCGCGCATCTCATCGCAGCGCATCGCCCGCCCAGCGGCGGCGCTGCCCCCTGGCGGCGGGCGGGCGGCGCTGCCGTGTCCGTGCGCGTCCGTGTGTCTGTTTGCATGTCTCTGTGCGTCTGTGCGAGTCCGAGTGCGTGTCCCTGGCTGTCCGTGTCCGCGAGTGTCCGNCCGCGAGTGTCCGCGAGTGTCCGTGTCCGCGTTGTGTCTGTGTCGCGTCTGTGTCGGTGCCGTGTGCGTGTCTGTCACCGTGTGCACATGCGTGTCCGTGTCCATGTCCGTACTATCTGTGTGTGTGTGTCCCTGTCCATATCCATACCGTGTCCGTGTCCCCTTGTCCTCTCCGCTTCACCTCCCCAAGCCGTCCTGGGGACCTTTTATCCTCCCCCCACTCCCGGCATCAACGTCACGTTATTCAGAAAATAATAATTACACACACACCCGTTTCCGCGGCACCGGGGACGTGATGACAAACGGGGCGGGGCGGGGGGAAGGGGCGGGGAGGTCCCCGGCAGGACCGGCAGGGCCCCGGC
>VZTU01027151.1:3356-24826 GCA_013400835.1 Zapornia atra | reverse complement strand
CGGGCAGCACCGGCAGGTCCCGGGCAGCACCGGCACCTCTCGCACTCGTCACGACCGCCAGGGGGCGCTGCCGTCGCGGTGACGACGGAGGAGGGCGGGCCCGCGACCGCCGCCATGAACCGCCGGCGCCTCGAGGGGCCGTGGGACGGAGGCGGCCCAAGCCCGGTTCTTGTGGCGCGGGGCTTGGCGCGGGGGCTGCCGCGCGTCACCGCCGCCGCACCGAGGGACGGGCAGCACGCAGAGACGGGGCTCAGGGGCCCCCCCCGCGGAGCATCCTCCGGGGAGAACTTGGGCCGCCGGACCCCATCCGTACATCCCGCAGCACCGCGCTGGTACAGGAGCACCGGCCCCGCCCGAACGCCCAGAGCGAGCCGGGCTCCAAGCGCGGAGATGGCAGAGGATGCAGGTGTCCAGCCTAGGTGTGGCTCTGGGGTTCCTGCTGAAGAAAGCAGACCTAGCAGTGGGTAGTGGTGGCTTTCACTGGCAGCTTGGCTCCTAACTGCTGCTGTGTGAGTGGCGTGATGTTTCACATCAACTACAAAGTCTCTGAGAAGCTGGGGAAGGACCCAGGCACTGAACCGCCCCCGCGCCTGGCATCTGCCTCCAGACTGTCTCCACTGCCCGGGCAGCAAGGTGGCGGTGCAGTGAGAAGCACTCAGGGTATGCCACAATGTTGATGGTGTCATGTCACTTGTTTCCTGCAGGAGCCGGGGGCAGGGGGGTGGGGCTGCCCACCAAAGATGCTCCATCACTTCCCTTTTCAGCTGGACAGGGGGTAAAGTAGACATTGGGAGGCTCAGGAATGAGATAAGGGCAGGGAGAGATCGTTCCGCAGTCAGCCTCACAGGCAGCCTCAACACCGAATAAAGGCAAGAAAACTAATGTATTACACTATACACAGTGAGATAATGAGAAATGCAATCAGATCTTAAAACATCTCCCCTGACCCCTCCCTTCTGAGGTCTGCTAACCCAGGTGAGCTCCTCACTCTCATAAAAACTAGGATTTTATAAGGGCTTCACTGTGCTTGGCTAAACTCAAGAAGTAATCACACTTGCAACAGGTAGCAGATAATTACAGGACCATGGAAACTTCCACTGATACCAATGTTCCTGATGACAGCAGGCTGAACCGGCCCATATCCATCCATCTGGCCAAGTGATGTAAGCAGTAGCAGATCACCTTAATTAGATGGATGGAAGGAGGTGCATAAGGACATCCTTACAGATTCTTCCCACGTGTGAGAGCCGCTCGCCAGTGCCATTGCTGTGTCAGTATCTTTAGCGTTTTACCTTTGATGTTGGCTCAGCATGCCCTAGGACCGCAGTTCCTGCACAGAAGCAGCTCCTCGGGCTGCCAAGCTGTTTGCAGGTCACGTGGAAGAAGGAGCATCCACCGAAACGGGAGTGGAAATCAGTGGGGAAAATCTATAGAGGGAACCTACCTTCTGAAAGAGCTGCTAGGAAAGGGGGTTCAAAATGCACCAGCAAAGCTGAGTGCACCGTTTGCATAGCATGTTTCATAGAAAGCTACACAGAGAAACCGCCCATGGACTGAAAGCAGAGGAGGAGGGTTATGAACTGGGGCTGAACTGCGTGCTCCATGGAGGGCACATGCAGAGCTTTCCCAGCCACAGGCCTGCAGCAAAATGCAGCAAGGGAAGCATCACATAGAGAATATATCACACAGAGAATACATCAGTCTCAAGTCCAAATCATGGGCACATGAGCTGACAATGTGGGGAAAAGAAAGAAGCAGGAAGCTGCTCAGGAGCAGCTTATCTTGGAATAGTTTGCCAAACATCCCTTTTACCAGGTAATGGATGGGCACCTTCTCTCCCACACATAGCGTATGCTTATTTAATGGGGGGGAAATACCCAGATGATCGGCCAGTTCCTTCAAGGGCCGGTTACTTAAGCTCAAACTAAATGAGAGGCTGAGGAAGCTGGGCTTGTTCAGACTAGAGAAGAGAAGGCTGCGGGGGGACCTCATTGCAGCCTGCCAGTCCCTGAAGGGAGCAGAGAAACAGGAGGGGAGTCAGCTTTTTAAAAGGGCAGACAATGGATTGAAGCTGAAGGAAGGTTTCAGTTAGGTATTAGGGTGAAGTTCTTTACAGAGAGAGTGGTGAGGTGCTGGAACGGGCTGCACAGAGAGGTGGTCGATGCCCCATCCCTGGGGGTGTTCAAGGCCAGGCTGGATGGGGCCCTGCGAAACCTTGTGTATATCCAGGTCTGGAGGTTGGTGGCCCTGCCTGTGGCAGGGGGGTTGGAAATCTGTGATCCTTGGGGTCCCTTCTAGCCCAGCCCATTCTATGGTTCTATGATTCCACTGAGCCTCAAGCAACTGTGGATTTTGATTTGGTTAAAAAACAGTCAGAACCAGAGTCTGGAGCTACTTATCCCTGGAAGGTTATTTCTCTGCCTGCTACGGTGCCTAGTTACTGCTCCTGACATTATCATCTGCCTTAATAAGCAAATTCCCTCAAACAGCAGTTGGCCCTCATACATCCCTCTTCTATTCCCATCTCCTCAGCCACATCTCACTTACTGTGCTAAGTGCTAAATGGCTCTTGGAAAGTGCTAAGGTGGTGTTGTGAAAGGGCTGCAAACAACTGCCTGTGCAGAGGAGCAGTCCCAACAGGAGGGTGGTGCCAGGAGGCCTGGCAGTGGTCTGGTTGAAGCCCCTTGTTTTGACAAGGCCGGAGAGCTGAACTTCATGCTTGCCTTATTCAAAAAATTTGAATGAAACGTTTTCAACCTGGGGGAAGTGAAGTTTTTTCTGACTGTAACTGAAATGAAACAACTGGATACTTTGTGAGAAACATCTGACAAGATCTATGTGTTCCTGCTAACCGGGTCAAGTTTGTCCACGCTGCCTGCTCCACCAGAAACCAGCTCAGCCGGCAGTCTCAGCACTCGATAATTCTCAGAACTGAAGAGCAGTTCCTGGAAGACTATGGGAACAAAGCCCCAGGCCCACCAGCCCTGGCATCAACTTGACTTCTGAAGCCTCAGCCAAAGTCGGAGTGAAACCCAAGGCAGCCATCCCACAAAGAGATGCTGAGCTGCCAATGCCAATTCAAACATTCCCCAGATGTACCAGGTGTGTGTGGTGAGGTTATTGTAGCAGCAAGGATTGGGGATGCAGGCTACAGGGGTGGCTTCTGTGAGAAGCTGCTAGAAGCTTCCCCCATGTCCAGAGTCAATGCCAGCCAGGCACAAGGTGGACCCACTGTTGGCCAAGGCCAAGCCCATCAGCGACAGTGGAAGCACCTCTGGGATAACATAGTTAAGGAGGAGGAAAAAACCCACCAAGGGCACTTGCAGCCAGAGAGAGGAGTGAGAAGATGTCAGAGGAACAACCCTGCAGACACCAAGATCAGTGCAGGAGAAGGAGGAGGTGCTTCAAGTGCCAGAGCAGAGATTCTCATGCAGCCAGTGGAGAAGACTGTGGTGAGGCAGCCTATTCCCCTGCAGCCCATGGAGGATGGCAGAGGTCCTACCTGTAGCCCGTGGAGGACCCCATGCTGGAGGGGGTGGAGACACCTGAAGGAGGCTGTGACCCTGTGGGAAGGCCACACTAGAGCAAGCTCCTGGCAGGACACGTGGAGTTGTAGAGAGAGGAGTCCATGCTGCAGCAGGTTTGCTGGCAGGGCTTGTGACCCTGTGAGGGACCCACACTGGAGCAGTCCGGTCCTGAAGGTCTACATCCCATGGAAGGGACCCATGCTGGAGCAGATTGTGAAGAACTGCAGCCCATGGGAAGGACTCAGATTGGAGAAGTTTGTGGAGAACTGTCTCCCAGGAGAGGAACTTGATGCTCGAGCAGGGGAAGAATGGGAGGAGTCCTTTCCCCAAGGAGAAAGGAGCAGCAGAGAACACGTGTGATGAACTGACTACAACACCACCCCCCTGTGCTGCTACAGGGAGGAGACTGAGAAAACAGGAGTTAAGGCCAGGAAGAAGAGAGGGGTGGGAGGAGGTGTTCTAAGATTTGGGTTTATTTCTCATTATTCTACTCTGCTTTGTTTGACAATAAATTAAATTAATTTTCCTCAGTTGAGTCTGTTTTGCCCATGACTGTAATTATTGAGTGACTGCTCCCTGTCCTTACCTCAACCCACAAGCCTTTCATCCTATTTTCTCTCCCTGTCCAGCTGAGGAGGGCCATGACACAGCAGCTTTGATGGGCACCTGGCCTCCAGCCATGGCCAACCCACCACACCAAGCAATCATGATTGCCTGGGCATGGCCAAAAGCAAACCACCTGAAGTTTTACCACCTTCTCCAACAAGCTGCACCATGTCGGACCGACAAGCATTAGCCAGTGTGTAAACTTTAACCTGCAAGCAGAGGGGAAGCTTCACTGTATGGGAAGCCACTTAGGTGCAAGAACATTCCAAGGAAGGAGAGTGGAAGGGGTCTTTTAAGATACATAATTTCCTGGGTGAACCAGATCAGCCCGTGCTCTCGCCTTGCGTTTCTGGTTAACCATTGGAAGATGTGGATTGTCCCCTATGTAGATCACAGGATACCTCTTTGCCCAGCTAGATACTGTCACCTGAGGGACCTCTGCTACGCTGGGCTACTGTAAAATACAGTTTTGATCCAACGAGTGCTGGCACAGACCGGCTTCCAGCCCGAGCCAGTGTCCACTCCATGACTGATGGGTACGCTCACCGGGTTCAACTCTAACCCAACAGGTCTGCAAACACACAGTGGCCCCCTCCTCCTCCCTGCCTCCCCCCACCTTCAGTTAGTGATGATTTTGTTTATTTTAGAGAGTGCTTCAGATACTATCCATTTCTGTGTAAAATAGATGTAGTCTCCTGAACATCACTGGCTGTCTTGCTAATTGTTTTAATTTTGCAATTAAATTTTTTGCAATTAAATTACTGCAGGTTAGACACTAGCTAATACATTTAAATCAGCCCAATGAATTGGGGATTTTTTTTTTTTCCTAATCCTAACACCACATTTTGAAAGCACACGTCTCCCTCAAGAGAAATAGCACCAGCAACTGTTTTACCCAGCTATTTGGGTTCCAAAAAGGTGTTTGTTCCCAAAAAGACCACCGAGCCCATTCTGTCCCATGCCGTATTCGCTGTGTAAGCTATTTACATGGAGAGTTATTTGTAAAGAAAGTAATTCATAAGGAAAGTTAAAGTTACTTATAAGGAAAAGCCAGGCTTGTTACCTCATCTCACAGATGGAGATGTCGTGGGACAGATGAAACAGTTTCGGGAAGTCCCACTGGTCCTGGTCCCCACAACCTGCCCACCCAGCCCTCTGCCCATGGAGCCACGCGCTCCACCACCGTGCTGTTTGTTCCCCCCACTCCGCACTCCACAACAACATCACAGTTCAGTTTTATTGCCTCCTTCCGCCTACGGGTCCACTGCAGAGGACACAGCTTCCTAACTAGTGATGGCCCTCCACAGGGCTTCTCAACTTCCCAATTTTTAATAGAACCCTAGGTTTCTTGATTGATTTTAAAGTCTAATACGCATCTGCTAACCTCATTTCACCCAAAAGAAAGGAGACCTCAGTCACTAAATGGGGCGAACCCCTATTTGCTACTCACCGTTGGCTGTGCTGGCCTTCTCCTGGCTAAGAAACAGGGAGAAAAACTCACTTGGTTCTGGGATTATCCTGTAGTTTTGGTTGTTTTCTTTCCTCAATGAAATTCAAAGCTCCAAGACTCAAAGAAACCACAGCCAGCTCTAGTAAGAACGGAAAATGTGGAGGAAAATATTGTCAGTTTTCTCCCCGGTTAAATCACAACTGAGACAAGCAGCTACTGAAAGGCAAAGTGTCCACGTGGATGTAGGCAAGACACAGCTGACAAGCAGATACTGCCTGCGCTGACAAGGGCTTAGGCACTTTATACAGCCTCCTGGAAGCCCTCCGGGATCTCCTCCCCAGTGTGTTCAGAATGGGCTCAACAGGAGACCATCCTATATTCGCTGCCCACGGGCAGGCCCGGGCATACCTAGCACATCCCTGGAGAGAGCTGGTCACATTGTGTTGAAGGACACTGTGCATGGCCACCTCCTTAGCTCCACAACCTCATTCCTTTGTGTCTAAACAGCAGATGTTTTTGTACCTTCCTGGGGTCTCTGTTTTGCAGCAGAAATACCTTCTTGTGCTGCTTCCAGCCATTGCTGAGGACATTACATCTTTACAAGCCAACAGTTACCACACCACTCCCTAGTCTTGCCCTTCTCAATCAAACCTTAACCATTCCTCACAGGATGTCCTTAAAAAGCCTCTTCTCAGGTTTGCTGCTCAGCTGTGAAACCTTCAGTTCACGTCCCACCTCTCCCATACCAGCAAGAGCAAACCCATCACCTCTTGCACCATGCACCCAACACCTCACAGCTGCTCTGCTTTTTATGATTTTTTTTTGGAACAGCATCATACTGTTGACTCCCATTCAGTTCATGGCTCACACCCCAAGCTGCCTTTCTGCAACGCTGCTGCCTGGCCACTTATTCCCCATTTTTCTCTTTGTGCTTTTGATTTCCTCCTCTTAAGTGTAGCACTTTGTACTTTTCTTTACTGAGTCGTTGATTTTTCTCCAATTTAGCAAGATCATTTTGAATTCTCAGTCCATCCACCAAACTGTTTGCATCCTCTCCCGGCTAGATGATGTCTGCAGATTTTATGAGTACTCTTTATTCCCTCGTCACAGGTTGTTAATGAAAATACTGCATAAAATGGATTCCATGCAGATGTTGGAAGGACCCCGTTTGAAAACCCCTCGAAGTCTGGCAGAGAACAATTGGGTTTTAAAGTTGCTTTTCTTTTCCACCAGCCATTCATCTACTTTATGAAGATTCAGTCTAAACTGTATTTCCTTTGTTTGCTTAGGAGGACACTGCACGGAACAGTGTCACAACCTTCTAAGGATCAAGATGCACGGCGACTGTTACTCCCTCCTTACCTGTGAAGAAGGGTGTAGAAAGCCCACACTGTCCTAAGCAGAGGAAGGTGGTTTTACACAGGCTTGAGCCGCTTTATCAGTTCCCAATCTTCAGTTCAATCACTGCAATTTTGCGTGTAGCCATAGCCTGAGTCATTGTCTCCAGTATCGCAGTGATTAAAGCTCATTCAAAACTCCAGCAAGCTTCAATAAAACATTTTCCTCCCTCGCAAGGACAATATGCAGTGAGAGATCAGAGACTTTTTTTTTTACAATCCCAAATTCAGCGAGGGAGATGCTGGCACTAATACACATGTAGTGGTAAAAAAGCCTTTTGCAAAAAAAACCCAAACCCATGAAGATTCTTGAAGCTATTCCCCACTTTGTAAAAATCCACATCCCAGGAAGCACGCGGTCGTGTATCCCATCAGTCTAATGTTTTTAATTTATGTCCTGTTCCGTGCTACTGTGAATTCCTGATGCAATCAGTCCCATTGCAAGAAAGTAAAGCTGTTCTTACAGACGACTTACAAGTCCTCATTAGCCATCAGATGTTACATTAGACGAGTATTTGCTATATCCTCAATATATTATGCACATCTTAATGCTGTTTATTGGTCACCTCCACACTTAATAGCCTCCATCACCCTAGTATCTAAGCAACTCCATCCCGCATCACCTTGACTTAAATAGCAGCCCACCTCTAAGAGTCTCTCATTTTAGGAAACTAGTAGTTCATCTGAAGGAATGAATGGCTATGATTCTGTAACTTTGGAAGTGACTAATCCCATGTTGTAAATGGGATAAAGGGAAATGGAATGTATTTTGAGAACAAACAGTAATCATTGACACAGTAATTTGCATCCCTAGACGTTATAATAATGACTAAGTATCACTTCCCCTTGTTTGCATAAGGAAGAGTATGCAGAGAAACCCAGAGATTTGGGTAGTGCACCGCTGGCAAAGCCATGAAAAGAGAGAAGATCTGAACTTAGATGGCTTTTCCTGTGGATCGTTTCCCTGTAACCTGCCACAGGTTTGAAATACAGCATTACAGAAGGTGTGATCCCTTCCAGCACAAAGAGCTCTGTCCAGGAAGAGTTGGTCAAGGCTTGCGGGGGATTTTGGAGAGGCAAGTGGGAAGAGCACAGTGCATTGCCTTCAGAAGAGCTGGTTTGGACAGGTGACTTGGGATTCCTGAGAATTTCCATGCATTAAGTGCCAACAGCCCCAGTCTGTGCCTCCTTGCTGATGGGGCAAACTTATTTCTGCTGCCCAAGGAAACTTTCTGCTCTTCAGAAAGTGGCTGTGATTGCAAGGGCCAAAGTATATTCAGCGACCCTTCTGCTTACGTGGGTTTAAAGAGAGAGCGCTTGCTAAGAGTGGATCCTAAAGGTGTATTTGTACAGTGAGCAGCTCTGCACAAACACCTCTAGACAGGCAGTCCCTGGGAATTCAGAGCCACCGCATCGGAGGGATGGAGCGGTCACAAGCTGAAAAGCAAATATGTTTAATGCCTTAATTTTTTTTTAGAAGAAAATTAAGCACCTGGGGTACAATTTGCTTGGTACAAAACAAAAGGAGTGCAAAATACCATCAGGAGGAACAGCAGTAGCATTCTAAGTTGTCTTTGAATTGCTCACTGGCCGCATACCACAGGCTCAGGGCAAACAGCAGTTAATACAACCTTTACTGAGCTCCTCCTGGCAAACAGAGAGGGTGAAAGCAGCCTCCCATTGACATACAGCCAGACACAGGCAAGACTTACCCAGAAAAGGCAATCACTCTCTTATTTTACTTTATTTTTGTGTGGTTATGTGCCCAAAGGGAAGAGCCAAATGGGTAGATCCTACAGATTCCACAGTCCCAGAACACGATAATTTTGAACAAGGGGCATCAAGCACTTCTCTCTAGTTCACTTTCCTAAACAGGGGTCAGGCATTCCTGACTGCACAATGTAAGTCATTTGGAACAGGTAGGGTTCAGTTAAGGGATGCAAAGGACAGAGGGGCAGACTGCCTAGCTGCTGGACATCACCAGCAAAGAGGAGTACCAGGCTGTCCTGCTAGAGGCGTGATCCTGGCTCATTAGAGGGCAAGCACCTTCGTGTATTTTGCTTTAGGTGGCAAAAAAACCCCCAAAGAACCTCAACCAGTTACTTACCCCCCCTGCCTGGCACCCACCTGGCAGCTTTGCAGCTGTGCTCCACCTTCCTCCTTGCTTTTGGTGTGGCAGCAAGAGTGCTGCCAGGGCTGCAAGGTCTCTCAGGTGTAAGCGACTCTGCATCGCTGTGGGTTGATTGGCACCCTTTGGGCATCACTGCAATACAGATGAAAAAGTATTTGTTTACATTTGAATAGGAGATCATCAGAAACTCAGCGATTCTGATTCATTGCCTCAGCACCAGATAACTGGGAACACCCTTATCTTTTCCACCGCATTTTCCACCAGATGGGTTTTTTGTGCACATGTGTCTCCCCGCGCCGTGTCCGAGTGTTTTCTTAGTCCTTCTCTCTGCTTTTGCCTCCCTGGTCTCATTTCCCTTCTTTTACTTTCTTCCTACACACTTTGCTTCCTTGTCAGCTTTCCTTGTGGCTGCTTCTTCTCAGGTTCTCACTGTAAGGGCTTCTTTTCAGGCTTGTCCCTCTCCCGAGCTTGTCTTCCCACATGGAGGAGAGACATTTGGGCTGGTGGGGGGCATTGGCAGTAAGGAAAAGCTGGGGGTCAGGGGAGATGCAAGCAAGGAAGAAGATGGAGAGAGAGGGAGGGGAAGGCAGGGACAGACACTGCAATAGAGGCAGGAACAAGGAGAGGAAAGAAAATGTCAAAGAAGGATGGGGGAAAAGATAGATGCACAAGAGCGAGGGGAAGTAGAAAGGTAAGAGAGAGAGAGCATGCATCAAGAGGCAAGAGAGAAGGGAGATTGCATGGAGGGGAGTAATTAAAGCTAGAAGTACACTTGTAATGAGGAAAGCACCTGGGCCTGAAGGGAAAGAAAGGGGGGAAAAGGAGGACTGAAAGGAAAAAAAGAAATGCGACTCTTAGAACAGATGAGAGAGACTCCATGAGGGGGAAAAAAGGAGCTAGAAAACAGGACAACAGAAATCCTAACACAGCATGAAAAAAGGTGATCATTTGAAATCTGGGGGAAGAAAAAATAGAAGAGGAAAGGAGAAAAGCCTCAGAGAGTTCCAGAACCCCTCCCTAAAACAGCTCTGAACTCAATATATACTAAAAAAAAAAAATCACAACAACAGCTTGAACATCTATTTTCTTAATCATTGAAACCTTTTCAAGCAAACTCGCCTCTCCCAACCCAGCCCTCACAGCCCTGTGGGGGTTCAGCCCCAAGCAGTAACACTAGACTTGCTAGGTAAACAAGAGGCAAGAGACATCATACACCTTGCACGGCTTTTGGCACCGTCTCACAGGACCCTTTGATAGATTGACATCTTAAATGTAACTAGTGGAAGGTTGTGGGGGTCCAGTCCCAAGCAGTGGCCAAGCACCACACGCTGCTTGCTCCCTCTAGAGGGGACACAGGCAGAGCCTCCGTGGGTTGAGATAAGGACAATTCCCTGACAAAATCGCCATGAAAGGGGAACAATAACAGCCCGTGGAAAACTTCACTCACATCCCAGGATAACAGAGAGTATCTTACAGACCCAGCGATAACACAGTGCGCTGCAGGATGAGAGGACCAACCCAACACCTCAGCCACACTCAGCCTGTCCTGGAAGCACCCGGGAGCCCCCCCTCCCCTCCCAGCCCCTTTTGTGGGTGAGTGATGTCAGGTGGTGTGGGAACAGCCCGGGCTGACTCAGCTCCCCTGTGCTGGCTGCCTGGGGAGCTGAACTCTGGCCTGGCCACAACCAGGATACATCCTCACTTCACACTAACATCCCTGACATACTGTGGAGCCTTTCCCTGTACAAGGGACACAGTGCAAAGCCACACGCTTGTTACTGGAACAGCAGTAGGGAGGCAAGAAGACCCCTCCATGTGTAAACCCCAGCATCCTCCCCATTACTTAACATAATTTGCCTTAGGCAGCAAGTCAAATCCTCCAAATGTTCACTGCAGCGAGAGATAGGGAGTGAGGAACTCACTTATCTTTTCAGGTGGATTTCACAGTCTGGTTTTCTCTCTTTGTTCTCGCTTTCTCCCTGGTTCTGTTGTTTTTCTTTTATCTTCTCCTTTCACATTTTTTCCAGCCCAATTTCACTTTCTGCCTACCGTTCTCAAGCAACTTTCTCAGTTTTGGATTGTTTTGTCCTCACCAACCCCATTCTGCTACCCTCCAGGGGTTCTTCTGTTGCCCGTGCCTCCTCTTCATCTCTCTCCCTCATTCTCTCTCTCCAGGTGCCCACTTCTAGAAGCTATCTCCTACCTACCCCTGTCAAAGCATCTGCCCTGCACACAGCACTGAGACTGGGTACTCTCCCTGATGATCTCATGTAACTTCCCAGGGTATCTTTGGTATTTCATTCCTCCTCATGAAAGGGAAGTATCTAAACCATCATAATTCTTTGAAGACTGGTAGAAAGGAATATCCCCCTCCACCGTGTGTAGGCCCATGGTCACGTCTGTTCTCTAATCATTTTCAACACCTGACCTCACGCTCTCTGGCCCCTCATGCTTCATATTCAAACATCCCTAATCTCTTTTGACCTTATGTTCTGATCCAAATGTTTGATCTGAATTCGGAAAAAATGTGGGTTCCTTTTTCTCTCTTTCCCCTGTTATGGCTGGGAGGCCTTCCCCCACCCTGGGGTGCTCTGCAACAAATGGTAAGGCTGGGGGACCAGAAGCCAAGCAGGGATGACGGTGCCACACCAGGACACTTTCTGAGCCTCACTACTGGGCTGAGGTGTAGACATGGGAAGCCCAAATAAATTTGGATTTGGCTATTTTCCTACACTCCTCCCATCAACTGCATAAAGGATGCCAGAAGTAATGTTTGGACCAAGGGTTTCACAGAGGACGAAGACACTATGGATCCTCACAAATTAAGAGGCCAGCAACACAGTGGACATGGTGCTCAGCATGGGTACCCTCCCAGATCCAGGCACCTGGAGATCTCCAAGCTCTTCTGACACCCACCATACACAGGTGTCCTGGCAGCACCATGGAGGTGCCCTTGGGAAACCCCCTCTCCATGAACTGAAACTCTCTGGTCCCCTCGGTACCACTTAGTCCTGCACCTCAAAACCTGTTATGCCTTGAGCTAACGCGCCATCCAGTTGGTTGTATCCTGAACCTCATTTTGAGCATGTCTGTTGACCTCCCCAAACACCAAGTGTCCCATGCATGCCCCTCACAGAATCCATGCTCTGCAGTGAATTTGACATGTTCTGTTGACACCAAATGGAGATGTCCCACATCACCCCAAACAGAGGCTTAAGGATCACTACTGAATTGTGGCAGCCTGAAGTCTCTTTCTTGAGGCATCATCCATCTCTCTGGGACCGAGGAATCTCAGGTGGTCCCAAAGCAATCGTCTCAGTTCCCTTGCAATTGAGGTGACCAGTCCCTCAGCCTCCAAATTACTTTGTTCTGGGCCCCACTGCATGGCAGCACCTTGGATCACCCCAGATGCAAGTGTACCCCCCCGCCCTCAGGTACCACCCTGCCCTGACCCACACACTATTGACATATCCCAGACCCCCACAGATGAACATGTCACTAGGACCTTCTGCACCCCACACCACTTGAAGTGACACATCCTGAGATGCTCCCATGTGAAGCCAATAGAAAGGAGACTCCTACCTCCACTGAACTGTGGTGATATGGAAAGACACAGCCAGCATAGAGAACTCCTTATTACCACATTCAGTTTCTGCTTCCAGGTGAAGATAAGGACCGTACCTGAATAATCCTAATGCTGCACACTTGTTCTGGCACAGGCATATCCCCTCTGCAGATGTTAAGCCCAGGGTTAGGGGCGGCAGTAGCAGTAAGACAGGTGATGGCAAAGGTCACATTTTCTCACCATGTGCAGTTTCCGACTGAGATAAGGGCTGGAGTTCACTGATGCTGATGCTGTATATTAACATTTTCAGGAATGGAAATAAGTCTTTTCCTCAACTGTACACCCCAAGCCCCTGATTCTCATCTGAGTCAGGTGTAGGTGCTGTTGTACTGTGACAAGCATTGGTCACCTGGGACAATTTCTCCTTGCAGCAGAGAATCCCCCTGCTTCCCAGCACAAGCTCCTGTATCCTTTCAAAACACATCCAGGGGGGCAACTGTTATCTTGAGCCAGAGGATGCAAAATGACACTGTTGTTTATCTATCTAATCACGCCAGTTTATCCTCAATACTGAAACAAAGAAGGAGCCGCTGAACTTCCCAGATGTGCAGCAGAGAAGTAGGACAGGCCGCCCTCCGAGGCAGATTCCCCACAACAGCAACCAAAGGAAGAGACACCATCAACTCGGAAGCCAAAAATCAGAAAAAAAAAAAAAAAATCCAAATCTCTGCTGCTTCTGCAGCTGCCTGATGGTGAAAAGGAGCCATCTCGATGCCAGAAGGAGATAATCCGCTGACAGCCGGTTATGCTAGTAAAGATAAATAAACACAAGCTATTCGATCCCCTCCGAGGACTCCACGGTAGAAGGGATGTAACTTCCTAGCCCTTAGCTCTTTACAAACAGCAGAGAAACATTTGTTTCTGGGGGATAATTAATTTCTTTCAGGCCTGGGTGAAGGTGAAATTGCTGAGAAGCGTGGTGGGCTGAAAATGGGCTTTCGGCACCTGTACCTAGTTTGATGTTTTCCTTGAATTTCTCTCTCAATCTGTAGAAGAGGCATTTCTTCTCCAGGAGGGCAGGTAGAGTTTGAGGTCTCTCATTTTATCCATCAAGGTTAATATTCCTCATACAACCTTCTCATCTCTGCCAGGAGGGATTCCCTGAAGGACTGTAAACTTTTGAATTAATTCCCCAGAAATATTCATTGATATAATTACTCCCTGGCCACAGTAAGTTCAGTTTTGCTCATACTGAAGCCTTAGAAAATAGCAAGTGTCCCATGCAAGAGAGGAAAAGACATGGTTCATGTGAAACTAGGGAGTTAAAAAGGCCTTTTGCCAAGTCTCAAGATTATATTTAGTAGTGTCGTTGTTGCTATGGCCTAAGGATAAAGAAGGGCAAGTCTTGAAGGCAAATATATATTTATTTATTTATATATATTATATATATATTTTGTATATATATTAAAATACTACACATATATAAAAATATGTGTGTGTGTGTGTGTGTGTGTATATATATATAAATATATCTATATGGGATTAACCAGTATCGCTGGAAAACACAAAGAAGCATGTAGGCACACAAGCCTTTCTTCAGGTCCAAACTGGAAGCTGCAAATTCCATACAGATTATTTGTAAATAGAATTTTGTTGTTGTGATAACATGCACAGCTTCCTCTCTGAATTGCTGTCACACAGGACATTTCACCTCCCCGACCTCAGATGTCTCCTCAGGAACAAGGGATTCGCTGGTCCTCTAAGTTCAGGTGGTGCAGGGAGAAGGTTTGGATGGAGGTGTGACTTTTCAGTCCCTCCCAGTAACAGCTCAGGTGGAAATGAAGCAGCCCCTGAAGCTCCCACTGGCCAACCCTTTTCTCTTGCGTGCCTCAACAGAAACAGTAGCTCTTCATACAGACGTTCTTGCCAAGTGGTTTACAAACAGATGTCCTCATGCCTGGAAATAAGATCTCAAGCCTGCAATGCTTTCTGAACTCTTCCTTTGCCTCTTTTTCCCTCTCCCCTTCTATGCAGCAGTGGTCTCTGGTGAGAAGCTGCTGGGTGGGCTGACCCTAATCTCCATCTCACCAGGGAAGAGGCTGGCTGGGATGGTTACGTGCCCATGCGCATCTCCAAACCCAAGGCAGGGGCCCAGCAGAGCTCACTGGGCACCACTGAGCACCACTGGCCAGTCTCCCGGCTGGCTCCTGCCTAGTGCCGGCCACCTGTGAGCAGGATTTCAAGCGGTGGGAAGTGAGGATGCTGTTTTGGATTGTAGGCACATGTAGCACAGTTCCTCCACAGCCTTCAGACAGCCCCCTTATGTGACTCCCGTTTGAACAATCTGGCTTTATTAAAAGATAAACTGCCTCTTGTTGCAATAAATGTGGTATAAATGGCAACGCAAGCCCTGTTTTCATTCTCAGAAGAAAAAAGAAACACAACCCCCAGTACAAGAAGTTTCACTCTATTCAAGTTAAGCGCAAAGTCTCTACGCTATCAGCACCTATGAATAGAGAAGAAGCCTCTTGCAACGATTATTTTTTTCTCCTCTGCCAAAATATTACTACCTCCTTTATTCGTGAACTCATAAAAGTGACAATAGTGAAGGAGACCAAAGACACATCTATTTCTCTGATAGTGTCCCCGCTTTGGTAATTAAGGAGGACTATAAGAAATGGGTTATATCCAGAAGGATCTTCCTCCTGGAAGCCTCTGGCCATCAGTGGTGAGAGGGCTGAGTCAGATGTGGCATCCTTCGGTTTGTTTGTTTCACAGTCTTCTGAACGCGTTTATACTTTCAGGCTTCACGAAATCCTGCAGCAATGAGTTCCAAATGTAATAATGCTTTGAGCAAAAAAGCCTTGCTTTTTGTTAGGTTTCAGTGCTGTCTAATCCCTTCACTCAGTGCTACTCGCTCTTGCATCTTGAGGGACAAGCTCCCTATTTTCCTTTTCCACACTGCTCTCAATCTATCAGGTCCCTCTCAGTTTTCTCTTATTGCAGCTGAAAAGTCCTGGTCCCCAAGTTTGGTTGGTTTTTTCCCTCAAAGTGAAAGCTCCTCCCTTTCCCTTCTGTTGCCTTGCTAATTCTAGCTACCTTTTTTTCCTTGAAACAACGTCCTTCAGCCTGCTCTGTGGGCATGCAATGGCTTCATAAATAGGCAAAATACAAGTTTCCATTGAATTTTATAGACTTTGGCTAACATCCAGCTCCTTGTTTAACCCTCTGGCTGATGGAAAGCCCCGAGTCGATGCTCTCAGGAGCCCTGCTGCTATTACCAGTGAGACTAAGGCATGCAGGAGCTTTTCAAACTATCATAGGCTTCTACTCAAACTCGCTATGGTGAGTCCACTGTGAGTTTCCAAGTCCACTGTGAGAGAAACTAATCAAATTATGTCATGTTTCCCCTTGATTGCCTAACAGAGTTTTGAAAGAAAAAGCCTTTTCATTCCATCCCTCCTAGTGAGAGAGCAATGTTTACGCTTACGTGTACTATTCATGTAGGGAAGTGATGCCAATGAGGTTTGTGGATGTATTGACGTTATCTAACCAACTTTTAGCCGAAAAAGCATAATGTGTCTTCCGGTTATTAATCAATTCTGAGCACAAAGAATGCACAAACAGGCTTAATTGCTGAATTCCCTAACTCTTGAGTGATATATTTTGCAACTTGCTGATCACTCAAACAACAGAGGACTCAAGTGGAAGATATCAACTGTACATAAAATATCTGTGTAGACTTCTCTCTCTATATGTGTGTCTCTGAGTTTATGATGCAGTAGATGTAAGATATGACTAAGTAAAAAGGGCATTGTCTTGCTGTGCAGTTGCCTTCAATGTCTGTCAGGTTTGTTGACTCTTTTTTTTGATCTTTACTTTCCCCCTTTCCCACTCTGTTTGACACAGCCACATTCCACTCTGGATTATCAGAGAAAGCGGCAAGACGAGATAACACGGCCGAAGCAGAAACCCAGAAACAGCCAGATCTGCCCAAGGAAGCTCAGAGAGGAGGGCGTCACGCCATCGGGAAGGATTGGTGACACCAGAGGATGTGGAGGGCAGGGGACCACAGCTCCTGAGAAGCTGCAATGCTGTGTGGCACGGTGCCGTAAGCCCACACTAGTTCAGCATCAGTCCTCTTGGTAGTACCTGCGCCCATGGTACACTTAATCGCAGATAATCTAGGGCTGGCTGACACTATTTACTATTAGGCCATGAAAACCCAGTCTGAATCCAAGCACTGACACAACTCCTCTGGCCACCGAGTCATCATGAACTCTCTCATTCTCAGGTGCAAAGCCAGGCACAGTTCCGCTCTTGGATTCCCCTTCCCCATCCTTCCTTCCTAACAGTTATTTCACAGCTCCTCTTCCCTGCCCTGTCCTCATGCCTGTGCCAGGCTGCTGTTGAGCACAGTGATGTCAGGACAACATGTAATAAATACATTGGATTCCAGCAGTTTAGCATTTCCCAAAGCCTGCTACTTCTGCACTGTTCTCAAACACTGGTATTCTTCTTGCTGCATTGTGCTATAGGAGAAGATGCTGCTCAGCTGGTAGTCCCAAACCAGCAGCTCAAACAAATGCCTAATTAAATACTTAAAAGAGAACTGAATTGCTTTTTAGGTGCTCCAACCACTCAAACCCCAGGCTCTTTATGTACCTAGTGGTATAAAAGGATTTAGGGGTCAAAGTTACACACGTGTTTTTGAAAGCCACAATCAGTATTTATATTTGAAGTACTTCACATCCTGAAATTATCATTGTCACCTGGTTTTCCTAAGGCACCTTGGCTTCCTGCCTCTCCCCTGTGCAGCGTTACAGGCTTGGGACAGGGTGGCTGGAAAACTTCCTGGAGGAGAAAGACCTGGGGGTGTTGGTTGGCAGCCGGGTGAACATGAGTCAGCAGTGTGCCCAGGTGGCCAAGAAGGCCAACAGCATCCTGGCCTGTATCAGAAACAGCATGGCCAGCAGGTCCAGGGAAGGAATTGTGCCCCTGTACTCGGCATTGGTGAGGCGGCAACTTGAGTGCTGTGTCCAGTTCTGGGCTCCTCACCATGAGAAGGACACTGAGGTCCTGGAGTGTGTCCAAAGAAGGGCAACCAGGCTGGGGAAGGGGCTGGATGGCAAATCCTATGAGGAGCGGCTGAGGGAGCTGGGGGTCTTTAGCCTGGAGAAGAGGAGGCTGAGGGGAGACCTTATCACTGCCCACAGTTACCTGAAAGGAGGGTGTAGAGAGGTGAACAATGGTGTTTTCAGCCAAGTGATAGGATAAGGGAAAATGGTCTTAATCTGTGCCAGGGCAGGTTCAGATTAGATGTTAGGAGAAAGTTCTTCACTGAAAGGGTTGTCAGGGCCTGGAACAGGCTGCCCAGGGAGGGGCTTGAGTCACCGACCCTGGATGTGTTTAAAAGACAGATAGATGAGGTGCTCAGGGATATGGTTTAGTAGAGGACAGGTATGGTTGCACTCAGTGATCTCAAAGGTCTTTTCCAACCTAGTGGCTCTGTAACCTTTTAAACTGTATGTTTCTCGGGGCAGGCTCTGCTTTATCACCTCTCTCCTGCGAGGGGCCAAAAAATAACCAGTAACACCTAAACAAACGAAAAAGGCACAACATCCTGCCTACTGCTGCTGTGCCATTTATAGGGACAGACATTTTTTGTAGACGCTGTTTGCTGCAATGTCTGATTTCTGTGTGTACGGGAGGTCTACCTGTTGTAATGTCTTACTGGCTCCATTACAACCTAGTCATGGTGTATGGCTCATGCCCTTGGTTCACCATTCTTGACTTCTATTTACTTATCAGGTTAGTGACACATGGAAACTCTCTGTTACAAAAATTTCCAGTCCTTGAAAGCTTACTCAGCAGTTTCAGTTCCATCCACAGCTTTCCAATTCCACTAAACATTCTCCCGTCCAGGATCTTTGAAAGTAAAAGGAAGAGAATTTTGCTGAAGGCTTCTGGAAAAGGCTATTTTGATTAAGACCAGACATCCCTAATCACTAGTGGTCCAACAATCTCCAGATGAAAAATTTAGTGGGGTGACCAACGTTACAATTAATCAGCCTGAATTAGGGGGGCACCAGGTTGTTCAACAAAAAAGCGGAATGAGCAAAAAAGAGCATCTTTAACCTGATAACAGAGCTGCAATTGCTCTTAGGGTACTTCACACTGCTGGCTAGAAAATGAGAAACGGTTCCCCGGACCACTTGCATCTTGTGACATAATTTCTAGCTCATTGTGATTCTAAACAGAGTACGGGATCCGTAAGCGTGCTTAGTCAGCCCGGCCAGCCACCTGAGAGCCATGAGCAATGTCCCTTTTATGACTGCTCACATCTAGTTAAAGAGGAGAGATAAAAACAGGCAAGGAAGCCCATTCCTCTTGATTCCCAGAGACAGTATCGCTGCTTGGATCTTCCTTCAATCTAGAAGCTGCCAGACCACCAGACTCTCCGAAAGCAGACACAACTCCAGAAGCAGAGCAATGGCTTGGGAAAGGTGGGGAAGATACACTCTGGCCTCCCGAAATTGCAGACCTGGTACTGAATTACTGGCTGAAATAGCCAGCGTTTTGCTGGAGGTTGGATCAGATAAGGAGCTGCCGACCTTCCTGGCTTTACGTACTGAAACCTTGACATGACTGAAGCACTGCGGGGAGCCAAGGGAGAAGAGCTCTGGGAGCTGCTGGCAGGTACGAGATGATGGTGGGTCCTCACAGGTCCCCCCTGCTCTCTGGTGCAACAGGACAGGCTACCCGCTCTGAGCTAGGGTCCCCTCTACTTTGTGTGTGAAAGAACAGGTACCTCCAGTAAGCAAAACGCTTAGGGATCAGAGGAAGAGAAAGTGAGACTGTCGTACTTTCAAGGCTACCCTCAAAAGAGCTCCTGTCCCCAGTGAAACCCTGCTAGAGAAGTGATACTGTGCTGTGCTGACAGCCCTTCCTTTGCTCTGCTGCTGGCAGTGGCCTGGAGAACGTGAATTTTTGCAAAACCAACCGGGCAGCCTGAAGGCTGAGTTACCTTTCTTGGATTATAGATCCCTGGTAAAGCATTCCCACAAACACCTTTAGCTCACCCACTTAACCGGTGCCTCCCAGGCACAGCATCAGAAGAGTAAGATGTGCGGTTGCACCGCTCCTGTCTGGACTGACAGACAGCTGCCGAGCCAGCAAGTCCTTTCAGATGGGCCAGGGTAGGTAAGCCAGGGTCTGCTTCATTTGCTGTTCTAAGTAATGCATGGATTAATGTTAAAAAAAAATGATCCACGTCGTTGTTGTGCTAAGCAACACAGTTTGTACCTAGACTGATGTCCTTAATGGCAAGTGTCTCCTGTGTGTCATGTTTTCAGGCTTCAGCCCCAACCAGTGGTCTAAACCATCTGTTTAATTTTCCTTATTGTCTGGAAGTGAGTGATGCCCTATCCTTCCCTGACCCTGGGAAAGAGGAAGGCATTTGTTGCAGAAGGAGCTCTTTGCCTGGATCCTGCTGGAGAGATAACCCCGTGTTCAAACACCGATGAGAAAACCAGGCTGGTTCCCGACTGTTTTCTTAGGCTGAGGTATGTCCTGCCCAAAATATGGCTTTCTCTTTTTAAGTATGGCTGCACAGGCTCTCTCCCCTCTTATTTGCAGCCATCCAGCATCCCTTCCAAAAGCACAGTGAAAACCAGTAACAGGCAAGTAACTAAGCCTGGGTTTATTTTTTTAAGGTAGTTTTGTGGCTGAAAACCAGGAGGAGAGAAAGTGTTGCATGGCTGCTCTGTTTCAAAACCCCCTGTCATTTAGGAGCCTTTGCACGTGCTGCTAATTCCTTTCAACGTGGATCACTACAAGACTGTTTCTGCAGGTTAATGGGTGTCTTCTCAGATTATGCTCTAAGTATTCTCAGCAAACAGCACCATAAGGTGGGCTGGGTATCGCCAAACTAGTGTGTCATGATGTAACTTAGTGTTCTGAATGCTCATTACAGTAACTGTCAGTGATGGCAACCGGTTACTCTTGAGCCCCTCTGTGTTAATGTTTTACACGGGCTCTGCTTCTTTCCTCTGAAGTTCACCAAACTGGTGGGACAACATTCAATGAGACACATCATTGCTGAGTAGCTGCTTGCAAATCTGCATCGAAAGCCTGTTGGGTTTTGGTGAGCTTGCCACTATGGAGAGGCTTCAGATTCACCTTGCACTTGTCAGCGCCCTTTGGGAAACAAACTGGGCAAAGGGGACTGGGTGAGCATCCAGGGCAGCGTGATCCGTTGGGGATCTGGAAATCCAGACAAAGCCAACCGTGACTTTTGAGGAGCAGCATGAAACCACACTTCAAGGCAGAGGTGTGGAAGGCAACTTTGGTGCCCAAAGGCTCAGAAAGCAAAGGAGGGATTTTTTTTCCTAGGCTTCGACCAATCTCATAGCCTTCTATGATCTCATCACCGGTTGGGTGGATGGAGGGAGAGCAGTGGATGTCATCTACTTTGACTTTAGCAAGGCTTTCAACACTGTCTCCCATGACATCCTGATAGAAAAGCTGAGAGAACATGGGATAGATCAGTGAACAGTGAGGTGGGTTGAGAACTGGCTGTCGGACGGACCAGGCTCAGAGGGTCGTGATCAGTGGAGTAGAATCTGAATGGAGGCCTGTGACTTGCGGTGTTCCCCAGGGCTCGGTGTTGGGTCCAGTCCTGTTTAATATCTTCATTGACGGCCTTGATGAGGGAATAGCATCCACCCTCAGCAAGTGTCGATGATACAAAGCTGGGAGGGGTGGCTGACACGCAGGAACACTGCGCTGCCAT
>VZTU01027150.1:29470-40013 GCA_013400835.1 Zapornia atra | reverse complement strand
GTGTTTATAGAGTACTTAGATGTAGTTAAGTTACAGAAGTTAGTTTCTTTTTTCAACTATGCTAGCTTACCTTCATAATGTTGTTTGTGAGGACACAAGGAGCATTCAGGAAATGGAATCTCAAAATGTTGTGAAGCTGTGCAGATATGTTAGTAGGAAGAAAGGTTGGTATGTAGGCAGAGAGGCAAAGCATGCAGTTTTAGAAAAATATCTACAACTTTGCCTAGATTGTAATAATTAAAACCTTATTTTTGTTCTTGTCTGAAATCAGGGTTATTAAATGGTTACTGATTTGTTGGTTTAATTTTTAAAAGTTTGCTTTATCTACTGTCTTGAAAAGATTCTACTTCTGTTACTTCTAACAAGCCTTGTATACTTAAATTTATTTGACATTTGTGCTTTTCCTACTCTTCTTTACCTTCAGGATACCAGTTAAAAGACCACAGACATTTATGTAATTATGAAAAAATTTAGAAGGATATAAAAATAGTTTTATTGAGCTGACTTATAAGTCAAAGATTTTATGATAAAGGTTAATTGTGTTAATATTGACAAGAAAACCTATGTATCAACAGATCCACATGACCACAAGCCACTAATTAGGTATGAGGATGTTGTGATCTACACCAAATCCATATGCACAGTTTAGACATATAATTTTAATAAAATATAAAGCTTTTCTAACTTTATAGAAAATAGCATACGAATATACTTGTCTATTAAAACCAAGAAGAATTGATTAAAAAAACATGAAGGAAATCTGTCTCTTTCTAAAATGCATTTTCATTATTTTGTTTGGTTCATCTGTCATTCAGTTGAATTGCTAAGCATAAATGGATTTATTTCTTACTTGTGCTAAAGCATAAGTGATGTTAGAAGCTCAGTGCTTTTTAAAGTTACTTTCTAAGGGCCTGTTGTCATAGGATGGACCAAAATTCCAGGTTACGTGATGTTGCTCTAGTTTCTCCACAAAAACATTATTGATACTATTATTACATTCATGCTGTTCAATTTCAGGCATAAATATATATATTTATGTCATTTTCATTGCCTGTTATGCAAAACAGCAGAAGAAAGTTCATTGTGAAGCACTCTCCCTCAATTCTTTATTATTATTTATTATTAATTCTCTTATCTATAATAATAATAATAATTTTATTATTATTTAAATAATAAAATTAATTCTTTTATAGCTACTGTTCCTGCTCATCCACTGTATAATTAATAAAGTAATGACAGTAAAATCCTATAATACTTTATAGTCTTCCTTTCTATTACTTTATCTGGAGTATCCCAGTTCTATTTGCCTCTTTCTTGTCCATAATTTTAAAATATTACAATGCTACCAACATTACTGTATATTTTTGTGTGCTGACCGCTATCCAAACATGCTATAGTAATTTATAATTCAATTCATAGCATCTGGACAGAGTCCCCTGTCCTATATTTAGTCCTTATACAAATGCTGTGACCTACTTTTTGATATATCTTATGTAAAATGAAATACTGATTCTATAAAAAAGACTTTTTTTAAAAAAAGGTTACTTTTTGACAAAATACTTTTAGGTTAACACCGTTTAGTGAATGCTCTGAAAAATATACATCAGTCTACTCGCTTTGTGTTCTTCTTGCATATTTGATGGTCCACAGTATACTCAAGTGCTCGGAGTCCTTTTTTTTAATCCTGTCACTTCCTTGTTTTCAGACCTCCAGCTCAGTTTCCTGTGACTAATCTTTATTGAGCTTACTATTGCAGCAGAATGCTGTAAAAGAGAGGAGTTTAGATACTAATTATGTTAGTTCAGTGAGCTTGTTTTTAAGAGATTTATTAATCGCTCAACTGATTATTATTATTTTATCTTTTGCTTTTCCTCATATTTTCATCCCAAACCTTTGTGTTTTGGAAAATACACATTTACTATGCTTGTCATTATTGCTAGTTCTATTTCATTATGCAGTTTAAGTAAAGGATAAATCTGAGCATTATTTCAACCATTACATTCATCATTATCCCTATAAAACAGGCATGCCTGATATAACAGGGAAGCAAGATAATAAAGTATCACTTGTAGAAACATCATTCTTATTTAGAATCTGGATCATAATCATACTGTTATATTGTTCATTCTTCTCCATCCATCATGTGCATTCGCCAAACCCCTCTGTTCAAATACTCTTACAGTTTCTTTATGTGACACACTATTCATTTATATGACAAACCCATCCTACCACACACTTACTATACTAGACAGGTCTTGAATATTTCTTTATATCCTGTCCCCCTTCTATACTCACTGATTACATTTTACTTCTGACTCTAGTGCAGGATTACCACTGTATATGAAGTTCATATGTCATTAAGTTTTAGTATCAGTTCTTTAACATAGGTATGGTTGTCTACTCCTGTCTGGTTAGTTAGCACCACTTTTGTTTCAACAGAATGTGTGTATATCTATACTATACTACACATGTATACGCGTATACACAAGAGATAGGGAATTGGAGCTCACTGTGATAGAAGACTTTAACAATAACAAGTCAAGCCAGTTTTAAACTTTAAACAAAGATAAGACTGACATTTGAGAACATCACACTTTGCACTAATGGCTGTTTCTTACACATTATGACTATTTATTACTACATGTACAAAACTGTTTGTCCTTAACCCTTGTACTATACCCTAGCTGTTGGTATGCAATGGTATGGAACTGGTGACAGACAGCCTTTATGGCTAGAATTTGTAGTCATCAAGGGCAAGGTGATCAGGCTGGAGAGATTTTTCACAAAAGATATCTGAACTGAAGTGACTTTTCTTGCTTTCTTCTCCACAGCTTCTCACTCATCCATGGTATTTTATGTATTTCTTTCCTCCTGAAAGGGAGATGACATATGGTTCAGTGGTGGTTATTTATCTTTCTAAAAGCTGGCATAGTGCTGTCTTTTGGATTTAGTGTGAGAATAATGTTGATAACACAATGGTGGGTTTAGTTGTTGCCTGAGAGGTGTGTCTGCCTTAAGTTAAGCACTTTGCAGCTTCTCACCTCTGCCAGGTGCACAAGAAGCTGGGAGAGCACAGCCAGGACAGCTGACCCAGACTGGCCAAAGATATATTCACTACTACATAAACACATTATTTGTATATAAACTGGGGAAACTATCTGGGAGGTGACATCACTGATGTTTGACTCTGCAAAGCAGTTTTCCACTTTCAATGGCTTCCTAAAACATGACAGTATCCATCAGTAAACATATCATAGAATCATAGAATCTTTAAAGTTGGAAAAGACCTCTAAGATCATCAACTCCATCAGTCTGTCCAATACCAACCACCATGTCAACTAAAAAAGAATTATGCCTTTCATTTCTGATTATATAACTCATTATATTACGCTACCTCTTGATCATTAGCCACTTCCTCAGGAAATGCTCCGAATGGCCAGTCCAGGATCTCTTCTAAGATTCCTGGTCAGTAAGCTTTCTGCAGTTGAGCTCATTGCGTGATCAATGTTACCAATTTTACTCCATTGTATTCGGTCTGTCTGAGGTGGAGTTATTTTTCCCCACAGCAGCCCCACACAGTGCTTTGCTGTGTATAGGTAACCAGCAGGGTGTTTTGGCTACTGCTGAGCAGTGCTGGCACAGCATCATGGCTGTCTCTCCAACATATTCTCCCCACACACACCAGTAGGCTGGAAGTGGGAAGGATGTTGGGAAGAGGACACAGCCAGGACAAGAGACCCAAACTGACCAATGACCGAAACTGACCAGCAGACCCAACTGACCATGACTCCATCCATACCCTATGACATCTGCTCAGTGATAAAAGCTAAGAGAAAGGAGGAAAAAGGGGGAGATTTATTATTTACAAAGTGTCTTCTGGAGCAACCACTACATGTATTGAACAGCCCTGCTTTTAGGGAAGCAGTCAGACATAGCCTGATGATGGGAAGTGAAAAATACATCTCTTGGTTTCCTTTGCTTCTCCATGCAACCTTTGCTTTTGCTTTATTAAACTACCTTCATGTTGACCCATGAAGTTTTTTCCATCTTATTTTCTTCCTCCTGGTCCTGCTGATAAGAGGAATCATCCCACCACACTTAGAAATTCTGTTACTTGTGGTGTTTACATATTTTCACATGCATCTTAATTGTAACAACATATGTGGCGGTCACATTTCTAACATAACTATGTGAAATGCCTAAACATTGTGTTTAGCTATGCCATAAAAGTCTTACAAAGTGCTTAAAGCTGTTGTGGATTGCACTATTTTAGTATGCTTATATTCAGGTTAAAGACAAACTAATAATAACTATACCCTTGTTAGTGCAACTATAATTTCTAGGAGTCCCAAGCCTTCACTTTGTCTGAGAGCTGGCCTTTCTTCTATTCTGAAGAAATGAGTTTGATAAGCTCTTTATATGTTACGCCTTAACCTTTTCTCAGAAAATTATTATTTGGTCTTCTTTATACATGTGTATATATATTATCTACAAGTATTCTATTTAGTGATTTTGCAGTTGCTACTATTATCTTTGGCAATGTCATGGTTTAGCCCCAGCTGGCAGCTAAGCACAATACAGGTGCTCACTCACCCCTCCCCAGCGGGATGGGGAAGACAATCAGAGAGAAAGTAAGAAAACTCATGGGTTGAGATCAAGAATGTTTGATAGGTAAAGTGAAAAAAACATGCATGCAAGCAAAGCAAGACAAGGAGTTCATTCACTACTTCCCACCAGCAGGCAGGTATTCAGCCCTTTCCAGGAAAGCAGGGGTCCATCATATGTAACGGTTACTTAAAAAGACAAACAGACCTTAAATAGACTTGTGATGTGTCCATCCAAAGGTGACAGGTGACTTTTGAGAGTTAGGGTCTCCAAAATTTAAGAATATAGGGAATAGAAGAAAACTTCACCTAATCAGGAGTTTCAATACATAAAAAATCCTAGCATCTGTCAATTTGATTTCATTCTGGTGAAGGTAATGACACAGGGAGAAGAATAAATGAGAGAGATGCACCTAATCCTAGAGGTGTATTTGCCGATGATACAAAGCTGGGAAAAGTGGTTGATACACCAGATGGTTGTGCTGCAATTCAGAGGGATATCATCAGTTTGGAGCAATGTGCTGACGGAAATCCTGTGAAGTTTATAGAATGGAAATGCAAAGCCCTGCCTATAGGGAGAAATAGCTCCATGCATGAGCACAGACTGGGGGCTGACCTGATGAAAAGCAGCTTGGCAGAAAAGGCAGCGAGGGCTGACCGTGGCACAGAAATTCATTCTTGCACCACAGGTGGCTAGTAGTTTCCTGGGCTGCATTATGAAGAACATTGCTAGTTGATCAAGGGAGATAATCCTTCCCCTCCACTCAGTCTTGATGAAGCCACAACTGGAGTGCTAGGTCCATTTCCAGGTTCACCAATAGGGTAGAGACATGGACATACAGTTGATCAAAAGGGCCAAGATGATCAAAGGGCTGGAGAATTTGTCCTGTGAAGAAACACTGAAGGAGTTAGTTCTTGTCTACTCAGAGTAGAGAAGGCTTGAGGGGACCTCATCACAGTATTCCTGTACTTAAAGGGAGCTACAAAAGGCATGCAGTCTCTCTTGTCTCAAGGAGACAAATGGAGCACACTAAATATATTAGAGAAATGTTTAGAATAAACATGCAACATGTCTTTCTCTCCTATTCCTTTTTCCAATTTTTCACAAGGAGTCACATGTAGAAGACAAATGGTAACATGCACCGTTGCACCACGAGGAGTTTCATGTCAATATAGGAAAGACATTTTTTTACAGTGAGAACAATCAGAATCCCTATCACTGGACTTTTTCAGACTGTGATTGTATAGATAATATCATCTAGGGTCATGAAAGCTTGGACCAGATGATTTTTGGACCCTTCCAACCTGTGCTATTCTATGATACTGGAGCACTCCTGGGAAATGTCCAGAAAGAAGGCTACAGAGTCATAGAATGGTTGAGGTTAGAAGGGATTTTTGGAGATCTCCTAGTCCAACCATATTGCTGAAGTACTGTCAGCTTGAGCAGGTTGCCCAGGATGGTGTCCAGTCAGGTTTTTAATATGTCCATAGATAGAGACTCCACAATCTCTCTGGGAAATCTGTTCCAGTGTTTAACCACCCTTGCAGTAAAGATGGGATTGGAGATGAGCAGGGGACTGGCACATCTGTCATACGAGAAGAGGCTGAGAGCGCTGGGACTGTTCAACCTGGAGAAGGCTTAGGGGGGCCATCTTATCTATGTGCATAAATACCCAACGAGAGAGGTATTAAAGAAGATAGAGCCATACTCAGTGATGCTCAGAGACAGTACACAAAACAATGGACAAAAGCTGGAATAAAGTGCAGTGAATCTATTCATCCATTTGTTTCACCATCCAGTTTGGTTATTTAGACTTTTTAGAAAGTGGTCTTCCCTCTTACAAAATGTTTTACTCACTCATTTTCTGAATGTTTTTGACAGTTTTCTGTACATCTTGTACTGCTCATTAAGCTCCTTCATTTACAAGTTGGGTTTTTTTTCCCCTTCTGCCAGGGATCTGATTATGATCTGTGTTTGTAATTGGGATGGATAGCTCATTATACTTGCTAATTGGAACAGTGCCAATAACCTGCAGTTTCTAATTCTATGTATTCAGAACTGTTCATTCTATGGAGGGCAAGATTTTTAGTACGCAGGCTGGGAATTTCGTATCAGGTGTGTAGGTTTGGGGTCACTGAAGAAGTTACCTACTAATTCTTCAACAAGTACTTTAATTTTTAAGATACACAGGTCAACCTGAGAAACTGCTACCTTGCTTTGAGAAAAAAAGAAAGTTTAATCTCATGAAAATTCAAGGAGGAAGTATTTCCCTATCTTTATGAAACATACGCTATATAAATACGCATGCATTTAGATAGTTATTTTCCTTTCCTGTAATTCCTTGGCATATAAAGGATCCTTAGAGTTAAAAAAAAAAAAAGAAAAGAAAACTAATATGCCAAAACCCCACCTCTCCAAGGCACCAAATTTTTCATAAATTTCACTGCAATGTGGTGAAAAGTCTTAGGCAAACACATGGGAAATGAATGCCAGAAATTATTTTCTTTTTCTTTATGAAGGATTTTTATGATTAGGGAAGATTATAAGAAAGATAAAATTAACCAGCCAAAAAATCTATAAATAAAAAATAGTTATTGGTAATATGCAGTGGAGGTCTGTATCTAGTGGTGTGCCCCAAGGGACAGTGCTTGGTCTGGTCTTATTCAACATAAGCATCAATTACCTGGACAAGGGGACAGCGTGTACTCTTAGCAAATTTGCTGATGATACAAAACTGGGGGAAGTGGCCAACACACCAGAAGGCTGTGTTGCTGTTCAGCAAGGTTTCGACAGAGTAGATAACTGTGCAGAAAGAAATCTCATGGTTTGGTGCACAATTAACCCTACACAACACAACATCTCTCCTATCCTGATCAACCACTGCAACAGATGGAGCCCAAAATCATGGACTGAATGAACTCAGTGGACATTTTGTGGACATATGTGGAAATATGTGGACATCTGTGAACATTTGTAGCCATTTTACAGGTCCATAGACTAAGGGAATAATATCTGTGTATTGTGGCAAAAGACAGGGAAAATGGGGGTGACATTAGGATGTTTGGGTAGTCTGGGACCTCAGTGTGACATATATATGGTGCGGTATAGGGGGTGGATAATGTCCTGTTTTTCTTCATAGTAGTTAGCATGGGGCTATGTTTTGTATTTGTTCTGAAAACTGTATTGATGAGGTGGAGATATTAGATATTTCTGCTAGTTTTTGAGCAGTGCTTGCATAGCCTAGAGGTCTTTTTTGTTTCTCACACTACCCCATCAGCTAGTAGGCCGGGGTGCAACAAAAGTTGGGAGGGGACATAGTTGAGATAGGTGACCCCAGCTGACCAAAGGGATATTCATACCACATGACATCATGCTCAGAAATATGAAGCTGTGAAAAAGGAAGGAAGAGTGGGACATTTGGAATGATGGCATTTGTCTTTCTAAGTAACCATAACATGTGATGGAGCCCTGCTTTCCTGGAGATGGCTGAACACGTGCCTGCTGGTGGGAAGTAGTGAATTAATTCCTTGTCTTGCTTTGTTTGCACACAAAGCTTTTGCTTTACCCATTAAATTGTCTTTATCTCAACACATGGGCTTTCTTACTTTTACTTTTCCAATTCTCTCCCCCATCTTACCAGCAGGGAATGAACAAATGGTTGCATTGTGTTTAGTTGCCAACTGGGGTTAAACCATGACATGTTTTAATATAAAATTCCTAATATAATTTAATGAATCATAACATTTTGATTTGAAGCATGAAAACATAAGTAGCTTAATTCAAACTAAGAAAATTATCAAAAACATACTAAGCATTCCTAAGAGATGTTCAGCCTGTAATGATACACCACTCAGACAAGTCAGCATTAAAGTTAGTCTTTGAAATAAATATCTGGAAAAGCTTTTTGGGTTATTCGTAAAGATTTTTTTATGTATTATACAGCTGTTGTAATTTCACAGCTTTGTGGGCAGTAAATACTGGTACAATGAAGTTTTTTCTTTAAGAAGACCTAAGAGCAGAGGGAAGGAAATAAAACATGAATAAGATATTGCTACAGTTTAATCCAAGAATTAACTGGTATTCCTCCTA
Organism: Zapornia atra; assembly: GCA_013400835.1. Classification (NCBI taxonomy): domain Eukaryota; kingdom Metazoa; phylum Chordata; class Aves; order Gruiformes; family Rallidae; genus Zapornia; species Zapornia atra. The sequence goes on along the minus strand of VZTU01027150.1, from coordinate 31,319 downwards.
CATACCACACTCTCATAATCATTCTGAAGCTTCGGCAGCCTGAGCAAATCAGGTAAGCAATCACCTCTCACCACATGGACTAGTGTTGGTAACAAACCATTAAATCATAATAAATTTGTGAAAGATACTTCTTTTTCCAGATGGAGATTATGTTTTGCTTGGTGATTTTTCTTTATTTAAACCTGACACTTCAGCATCTGTAAATTACTCTTTGAATATTTGAACATATTTTTATTGATGTAGTCAATGCAAATGAACATATTCTTACTACATCCTGCTTTCCCTAAGTAATTTATATCAGAGAGGTGAAAAATGTCTAGATTTCAGTTTGAGACAGATTTCCTAAATAATTTTTAAGTTTCAAATATGGAATAAGAAAATAATCCTCTGTAAATAAGAAAGTGTGAAATATTTCATTATATTCATATAGAAAATAAATGTTGTCTTAACAGATTTAATAGATCAATGTAGTAAGATTATACACTTGAGTCTGCAAGAGTTCTTCAAATTTATTTATTTTTTTAATATAGTACATTTTAACAAAAAATTGATAAGTATTACTGTAGGGACTCTTCCAAAGTATTCACAGTTAAGAAGAAAGATTTATTTTGGCCTAGTGAAACAATCTACTTTCTTGAACTAGCATTTTATATGCTGACACACAGAGAGATCTATGATTATAGGATGCTAATATTTGTTTAGAATCATAGAATCACACAATGGCTGAGGTTGGAGGGGACATCTAGAGGTCATCTGGTCCAACCACACTGCTAAGGCAGGACCACATGAGTGACACCAGTAAAGGGTGTGTGATTTAGGGCTGCCGTGTAGAGAGTGATTGCAAGTAAACTGCATATGAAGGTTCTCCAGTTTCTTTTTGCTTTATTATTTTAATCTGAAAAGTCTGATAATGCAGGAGATGCTTCAGAATGGAAAACTGTAATAAATTAGGCAGCATTTTCAACTTTCTGACTTTAATCCACTAGTATTGGGTCACAGTCTTTAGAATTAATGTACTCAAGAAGAAATGTTAAAAAAACAACACAGAAATATGAAAATAATTCTACAAGATTGTTACATCATGTGGTATATTCTACTTATTTTGTTTTCAATTTAAAACAAAATGCAGCATGCAGTGATCTAGAAGGAAGAGCAATCTCAACTGCAAGAAACTTTTCAGTTCTAAATGGGAATTTTATATTACTACTCTTTGAAAAATAGCAAGCATACTGTTGATCTGATGCTTGCTATAAGACACAAAGCAGAATCTCTCCATAATCTGTGTTAAATTTTTCCTTGATGGTATCCTAAGCAGCACATTGTATCAAGTCACCTTCTGACTCCTCAAATGCATAAGTTACACAGTATACCCATATCCAGCTTCTCTGTATTTACCTTGTTTTATTGTTCTGATAAAATGTGAAGCTTTGACACTTGTAAGGGAAAAGAAAAGACAGTATTTTCTGCAAAAAAATCTTTGATTTATTTTTTGATATAGCAAATGAAGATGGAATGCCCACTGGAGAAGATCAAAGTTCAGTGTGAGATTGAGTTTTCAAAAGAGTAATCATCATTTCCCTCTAGACAACAGAGAACAACAGAAAAATATAGGAAGTTTAGCTATGTCTGAAGTATTTCATAGACAGCTGTGAAACCCTAATCTAATCTGGATCAAGTTGCTCAGCTGAATTCGGCTGCTATTTCCTGATTTAGCTTCAACCAGTCTCAAATACAAAACAGGACTGATACTGATGAATCATTCTGTCATTTAGTATATCATCATTTTGAGGGAAAATAAAAGAAAATAGAAGGAAATAGAAGAAAATGAAAGAAAAGAAAATAGGGGAGG
>VZTU01027150.1:225-29423 GCA_013400835.1 Zapornia atra | reverse complement strand
AAGGCAGGGAATGGAAGGGAAGGGAAGGGAAGGCATTCCCACTTCAAATTGTATTTCCTTTTTTTTGAAATATGACTACATGTGACTATAACTTTTCATGGTTATTGTGATGCTCATCTGTGTTGCTTAGTTAAGGCTTGGAGAACGTACTAACATTTAAACTTTGCTGTTAATAGGAGTACTCATTAATGGGAAACTCACAGGATCCCAAAAACAGTAGGGGTTGGAAGGGACATCTGAAGATCACCTAGGTCAATTCCACTGCTAAAGCAGGGTCATCTAGAGCAGGTTGCACAGGATTGCATCCAGGTAGCTTTTTAATACCCAGAGCAGGAGACTCCAGAACCCCTCTGAGCAGCCTTCTCCAGTGCTTGGTCACCCTCACAGTAAAAAAGCTTTTTTCTCATATTCCTGTGTTCCAGTTTATGATTCAAACTAGTCATTGAACAGTGTGTTGCACAGTTTTAGAACCTCCATGAAAAACATCTTCCCTAATAGTTTTCTTTAAGCAAGGTGCCTTGGGCACACTAAGATCCATCTTCCATAGCAACAAAAGTTTTCAAGTAAGAAATCGAGATACTTTTAAACATTGGTTTTGAGGGTGTTTTACTAGAATCATATTTATTTTACAGACTTTTGTGCTTTTTCATATATGTATGATTTTAAGCTTTCCTTTAGGCTTTTGATTACTAAAATAATTTCATATAAAATTCTCCAATCATAAAAACAGAACTTGTTTCTAGATTTCTATGAAATCAAAGAAACCATCTATCGGTCTGCTATTTCTTTACCTTCATCCATCCGTCATGAAGCAGGCAACTCTCATCAAGAAGCAGCACTCTTCCTCTCCAGACTCCACTCGCTAGCATGTATGGTTGCATGGTAGATATAAGATCAGAAGCAATGAATCATAGAATCATAGAATGTGTTAGGTTGGAAGGGACCATCAAAGGTCAGATAGACCAAGCCCCTGCAGTAAGTTGGGATGTCTTCACTGGATCAGGTCGCTCAGGGCCCCATGAAACCTGACCTTGAATATCTCCAGGGATGGGGCCTCCACTACTTCTCTAAGAAAACTGTTTCAGTGATCTACCTCCCTCATATTGAAGATGTTTTTCCTAATAACCAACCTAAATCTCTCCTTTTTTAGTTTAAAACTATTTAAAAACTATAGCTACATGCCCTCGTGAACAGTTCTTCCCCAGCTTTCTTAATAGCCACCGTTCAGGTATTGGAAGGCCACAATAAAGTCTCCTCAGGGCCTTCTCTTGTCCAGGCTGAACCAACTCTCTCAGTCTGTCTTCACAGGAGAGGTGCTCCAGCTCTTTGATCATTTCTGTGGCCCTTCTCTGGACATAGTCCAACAGGTCTGTGTCCTTCTTGTGTTGAGGGCTCCAAAGCTGGACACAGAATTCCAGGTGAGGTTAGATTAGAGGGGCAGAATCACCTCCCTCTATCTCCTGGCCAAACTTCTTTTGATGCAGCCCAGGATGCAGTTAGCTTTCTGGGCTGCAGATGCACATTGGTGGCTCATGTCTAGTTTTCATCCACAAGTACCCCTAAGACCTTTTCCTCAGGGCTGCCTTCCAGCACATCATCTCCTAACTTGTATGGATAATGAGGATTGTCCCAACTCAGGTGCAGGACCCTGCACTTGGCTTTACTGAAGTTCATGAGGTTCACCTGGGCCCACTTCTCCAGCCTGTCCAGGTCCTTCTAGATGGTATCCCATCCCTCTGGCACATTAACTTCACCACTCAATTTGGTGTTGTCAGCAAACTTGCTGAGGGTGCACTCAATCTTACCGTCAATATCATTAATAAAGATATTAAACTGCACTGCTCCAAGTACAGACCCTTGAGGAACACTGCTTGACACTGTCTTCCATCTGGACTTTCAGCCGTTGACCACCACCCTCTGGATGTGACCATCTGGCCAATTCCTTATCCACTGAACAATCCACTCATAAAATCTGTATCTCTCCAACTAAGAGAGAAGATGTTGTAGGGGACTGTGTCAACGTCCAGATAGATGATATCCATGGGTCTTCCCTTGTCCACTGATGCAGTCACTCCATTGTAGAAAGCCATTGGAAAGATCAGGCAGGACTTGACCCCAGTAAAGCCATGCTGGCTGTCTCAAATCACCTCTCCGTCCTCCATGTGCCTCAGCATAGCTTCTAGGAGGATCTGTTCCATGATCTTCCCAGGCCCAGGGGTGACGCTGACAGGTTGGTACTCCCAGAGTCCTCCTTCCTACCCTTTTTAAAAATGGCCATGATGTTTTCTCTCTTCCAGTCACTTGGGACTACATCTGACCACCATGACTTTTCAAATATCATGGATAGTAGCTTGGAAACTACATCAGCCAAATCCTTCAGGACTCAATGACTGTAATTGCAGCCGCTGAGCAATGTGTAAGGAAGACCTAGGGCATTTTATAATCAAAAGTTTGCACAGAGTAAGTAAAAGTTTCTTGAGATAAAGTGTCCCCCAAAATGGAACTAGAGAACATTTGCCTGTCATTATTTTGATTGCTTTGCTTATTCTACTCCCACTTGCCAAATAATGCATTTCAATGCATTTAAAATTCTTTTAATGAAACCCTTCTCTCACCTGTTAAGATAAGTGCCTTTTGGACAGTAAAGTTCTTCAGGGTAGGCATAATGTCATTTCATCGTGTGTGATTGTGGGGCTTTTGACACCAGGAGCCCCCTTTGATAATTATAACTTTAATAAATAATAATGCCCAAATCCTTAAAATTGAGCTTTATTGGAAAGTTTCCATTGCAAGAAAAATAATTGGTGAAACTTTCTCTGATGAATAGCACCAACACAGAAAAGTATCAGAATAATTGTAATGGCTAAGTTCTGCTAGCTGCTGTGTAATTTAATGAAGTCAGTTCCTGCTGTGGCCAAATAAATCATGTATTGCTTCATAGTATGCAGCTGGACTTTTTAGTCAGATTACTCACAACAGTGCTACTCCCATCATAGCCATTATGAACGGCACACTCAAAAAATAAATAAATACACAATATGCTAATGTAATTTTGGGATGACTTACCAGCAGCATGCATAATGTGCACAGATGACTCTGTACTAAGCAGAAGAACTCTTAATGTTGGCCAAACCACAATGATATATCCGTCTTTATACTTCAATTACACAAGGTCAAAAAAGGATTCTTAGCAGAATTACTTTTTTCCTCTTTTTCTGACCTTTGAACTCAATGTCCAGATGTGGGGATTTTTTTTTTTTTTGTAGTGTTAATAGTACAAGTGAAGCAGTTGTTCAAGTGCAGTAGGAAGACAGATCATTTTATCAGACCTAGAGGCTCTGGGCACATTGAGAATAAATTAACCCATCCTACAGACTTTTCAGGGCACAATTTCCACTAAACCAAGGCAGAAGTCCTAGTTTGCGATAGCGAAACTTAGAGTCAGATTCAAATTTCATATCTACCTGTCCTTGCTATCATTTGGGTCTAGAATCTTCTAAATAATATAGAAATAATGATAACAGGAAAAGTATGAAGAATATGGTGTCAAGCAATGATCATATTCAGCTATAACATAAAGATGTGTGTACTGGCCAAGAATCCACAAGAAGGAAGAAGTTGGAAAGGGAGATGTTTGTACTGATAGTGTTTCTCTTCACCAGTAATCCTTTTGTGTGATGTAGCCCTTTGTGGTGGTTTGACCCTGGCTGGAGGCCAGATGCCCATCAAAGCCACTATATCGCTTCCCATCTCATCTGGAAAGGGGAGAAAATATATATTGAGAGGCTTAGGAGTCGAGATAAGGACAGGGAGAGATCATTCCACAATCAGTGTCATGGGCAAAACAGACTCAATACAGAATAAAGGGAAAAAACCCTCTCTAATTTATTACACTGCACTGCACACCCAGTGACACCAGAGTCGGGTAATGAGAAGTGTGACCAGATCTTAAAGCACCTCCTCCCACCTCTCCCTTCTTATCAGACAACTTTATTCATGATTTCTCTCCCTTCCCCACCCCCTGCATTGTGGTGTGGGGAGTGGCAAGGAATGAGAGAATGGAGGTTTCAGTCAGTTCCTCTCAAGTTGTTTTCCTTCCTAGCAGGGGAGGGGCATTCCTCACAGCCTACCCCTGCTCCAGTGTGGGGTCCCACCCATGGGAGACAGTTTTCCATGAACTTCTCCAACGTGAGTCATTTCCCACAGGGCTTCAGCTCTTCACCAACTGCCCCAGTGGGGGTCACTTCTATGGGGTACAGTCTCTCATCTCTGTGTGTCTATCTCCACTGGCTGCAAGTGCTGGCAGGGGCTTGCTCCAACACAGGTCAGGGTGCCTTCCATATGTCTCCACATGCTCCAGCGTGGGGACTCTCCATGGGCTGCAGGTGGGGTCTCTGTTCCCCATCATCTTCCATGGGCTCTGGGGAGACACCCACTCCACCATGGTCTTCTCCACAGGCTACAGGGGAATCTTTCTATCCACCGCCTGGAACGCCTCATCCCTCCCCACTTTCTTCACTGACCTTGGTGACTGCACAGTTTCTTACACCTTCTCACTCCCTTCTCTGGTGGCAAAAAACAGTTGCTTGCACTTTTCTCTTAAATGTGACTCACAGAGGTGCTGTGACCATCGCTGATGGGCTCGGCCTTGGTCAACAACAACTCCGGCCGTGAGTTGTCTGGTGTTTGCTCTGTTGGGCCTGCAGAGAGCTTCTAACTGCATCTTGCAGAAGCCACCCCTGTGGCCCCCTACTCCACCAGAACCCAGCCATGCAAAACTACAGCACCTGGTTTTCCTGGAGATGGCTGAACATATGCCTGCAGATGAGAAGCGGTAAATGATTTCCTAGTTTTGCTTTGCTTGCATGTGTGGCTTTTGTTTTACCTATTAAGCTGTCTTTATCTCAATGCATGAGTTTTCCTACTTTTACCCTTCTGATTCTGTCCTTCATCTCTTCCTCATCGCAATCCATTAATAATGGATTTATTGATGTATAGTGGTGTTGTCCAGTAAGTGATTTATTTTCAAGTACATATATGCAGGGATTATTTTTTTCTTAAATAGAAAAAGCATAAATGATTTATTAAATTATTCCATTTGTGGCATGCAGGATAAGAGTTTAATATCTGTCTCCTGCTTCAAAATTTTATAGAAAGCTTTAGGAAAACTTAAGCACACTTATAAAAAAAAAAGAAAAAAGGGATCAAAAATATATGTCTGACTATCTGTTGTTATCATTATGCAATTACTAGATCTTGACCAAACAAACTAATAAATTCTCAGGAAAAATGGAATGAAGCTTTAAGGGAAAAGCCTTAATTTAGGTAAGAACAAATATTAATTCAAAACATTTGTTTCAATGCAGAAAATCTTCAGTGGCTTTCAGTTGAACCCATTCTATGCCCCAATCACCCATAAACATCCAAAACACCCTGTGCATACACGTGTTTATTCATAGCTGCTCTAATACATCTGCATATGAGAAAGACTTTTAACTTTATTGATGTTTTATTTACTTAGAAACAATAAACCAGAGAAAAGTCTTCCAGCAATGTCGTTACAAAACTTCTTTCTTTTCTATTTTTAATCACCCGTGTATATATATAATGATCCAGCCCCCCAAACTAGGAAATTCTGTATGTGAAAGAATATGGGAAAGTGAAGGATAAAAAAACCCAAACATTTGGTGAGCTCAGGCAAACTGTTTGATCTGTCTATATATGCACTAGGCCTTGAATCTGAACTTCGGAATTAAACCTGACCTAATTTTTAAGCACTTTGAATAGAGTTGAACTAGCTTGTACCCTCTAATTTGGTACTTTGATTACAAAAGGGACGCCTACAAGTAGCTAGAAATGTCTCCTAGAGGAAGCCTGAGCAATTCTGAAACAGCATGAGTAGTTAGAAAAAATACCCAAGAACAACTTAAAGAAAGAACCAGTGTATGTCTGCTTTTCAATAAACAAATCTCACCCCAAAATGACACAGTAATAAAATTAACTAAACCACTTTTACAGTCTTTCTGGTATAAGACATCTTAATCTGTTGAGTTTTTACTTAGATTCCATGTATCTGGATATTTTGTTAATGGTCAATAATTTTATATTTTAGTATACATATTTAGTAAGTATAAATATCTTACTGACTTTTTTTATTACCACATAGTTAGTACAAAATGAACATTTCCAGAAAATCTAAAACTCGTAACTCTATTAACTAAAAAGGATTAGGTTTCAGTGTTCCATATAAGTAAATTGCATTTCACTTGAAAGTTTCAACATTAAAGAAAATAATTTTTATGAAGAAATTATTAATATTCTAATACTTGCTTACTGTTGGTTTGGGTTTTGTTTTTGTTTTTGTTTTTTTTTTAATAAGTAAGATTATTTTTGCTGTATTACTTATGTGAAATGTAGATATGTGGCTTTATCAAAGTCCCAGTGAATTAATTATAAAAATTTTCATTAAAACCAGTGGGGTTTGAATCCAGTAATATTTCCCTGCTGAGAAGAATTATTTTAGACATTTATTGCCTTTTGGTATTACATCTATTTAAATAAATGTATTCACATGGTACTGTGTAAAATTTAACCAAATATGTGAAAAGAAAATGGCATGGATGCTTTAAAACTTATGGCAATTCATCAGACATCTAGGAGATGATTAGGGGATTCAGCTCTCTCTGTGCATTTCACTTGCATTTGTCCTCTTTCAGAATTTGAGTAGTTGTTCTGTTGGTTTTTATTTGTTTTTTCCCTCTTTGTGGGCCTAATTTTTGATGGTTTTGTTTGTTTAGATGTGATATGTGCTTGCAAGGAAAAAGGGTTTAAAAGATTACGCTATCAATCAGCCTGTCCATCTGTCACTATGACTTGTGAGTCCATCAGCCACTTGCTGCTAAATTTCACAAGAGGGCTGTAAGCCTAAAAGATATGACATTCCTACAGGATTGGTGACATTGGTGGCTGAAAGCCAGTGTGTTCAATGCAGCCAGTAAAAAAGTAGTTTTATTTCAGTTTCTCACCAGAGAACAGAGAGATGGCCAGGCAGCACCTGCTTCTTGCTCTTAGGCTCAAACAGACATATGTACAAACAGTTCACAGCATATATTGTTGTTTGTGCAAGAAGGGGGTATAAAAAGCAGTGTTTTGTGGTTTTTTCAGTTTTGTTATAAGTGGGATATTTCCTGGTATCTAAGTCAGAATCAAAGGTCCATTGTACTAAATCCTATACAGCATACTGTTACTGTTCTTGTAAGAGCACTATTAAATTTCATGGAATCATAGATTATCCAGAGTTGGAAGGGACCCATAAGTATCATTAAGTCCAGCTCCTGCTCCACACAGGGCCAGCCAAGTCAGGGCATGGGACTGAGTGCATCATCCACATGCTTCTTTAACTCAGTCAAGGTCAGTGTTGTGACTACTTCCCTGGGGAGCCTGCTCCAGTGCCCAACATCCTCTCTCAGTAAAGAACCTCTGAACAGTATCTATGACTTGGAAACTGGTGATTTACATGAATACCACTTGCAGAGCTCCAACAAGTGTTTTTCTCGATGCAGTCTTGAACTGCTGCTTTATTTCATTGTGTGCTTTTGCTCTGCAACAATTCCTTCCGGATCACCAGATGACTCACATAGTCTCCTCTGTGCCTGTCAAGTTTAGACCTGACCTCTGTGTGCCTTACTCAGTCATAGTGATTTCATCTTGTTGGTGCTCAATAAAAGCACATCAGTACACATATCTCCAGAGCTCTGTTGTTGATCTGTGAATTTTCCTCACCAACAACACAGTTCTAAATGTTGTCTGTATTTCAGCAGGTTCAGGCGATTTTTAGATCCAGGGTTGGAAGTAGGTTAGTGGAGTGATAAAAAATACCAGAAGCTTAAAAGTGTGAAGAGAAGGTGACAGGATGTGTGGGACACTGCAGTGAAGGTGTCAGTGGCCATTATCAGTTGGTGGAAGCAGAGGCAGAGGGGTTATTCTGAATAAACAGAGGAAGTGTTACTGATAGGAGAGTGGTTACAATTTTCATCAAGCCTAGCAAAGTGCTGGACAAAATGTTTATCCTGCGTCCTGAGAAAAGGGCAATACAGAAGTGAAAAGCTAATAGCTCAGAGCATTTTATTCTAGAGTTGTGGTCCTGCCCACTTGCTCAACCCTTCCCTGGTGGGGTGGGGAGGAAAATGGGGAGACAGAGGCAAACTGCATGGGTTGGAGTAAAGACACTTTACTGGGACAGCACAGGGAGAGGGAAAAAACAACTTACAAGACTTACAAGAATAAAAGCAAAACCGGTGGTACGCTATGCAGTTTCTCACCAAACGGCACAACTCAGGCTGTACATCTCAGAGCCGTCCGAAAGCTGGACCGTCCCAAAGCCATACAACCTGGAGCATTTTGCCCTTCCCTCACCAGCCCCCCTTTATGCTGAACATGACATCCTGGTAAAGAATACCTTTGTTGGCCAGTTTGGGTGACCTGTCCTACCTGTGTCCCACCACAACTTCTGGTGAAGGGTCACGAAGATGATTAGAGGGCTGGAGCACCTCCCCTATGAAGAGAGGCTGAAGGAGTTGGGCTTGTTCAGCCTAGAGAAGAGAAGGCTGCGGGGGGACCTCATTGCAGCCTTCCAGTACCTGAAGGGAGCATAGAAACAGGAGGGGAATCAACATTTTAAAAGGATAGATGGGCTGCCCAGAGAGGTGGTGGATGCCCTGTCCCTGGAGGTGTTCAAGTCCAGGTTGGATGGGGCCCTGGGCAACCTTGCGTAGATCCAGGCCTGGAGGTTGGTGTCCCTGCCTGTGGCAGAGCGTTGGAACTCTATGATCCTTGGGGTCCCTTTCAACCCAGATCATTCTATGATTCTATAAGAAGATGACAGAACTTGCACAGCCCGGATGTTACTCCTGCCTTTAATGCACTGCTGCTTGGATGCAGCAAAGATGAGCACTGTATAAAACATTCCGCACAATGGAATTGGGGTGTTCTCAGGTGGAGTCCAATCCTATTCAGAAATGCAAAATGAAACCCATGCTCTATTTAACCTCCAGTAAACCCCTTTGAATATGACTGAAGTGGAGCTTGAATGATATGCGTGAAAGTGGTTTAGGTCCCTATAGTAGAATAAATATTACCCATGGTGAATCACTGACAGGTCCAGCCTATTGTCATTTATGGTGAAGTAACTAATAATTTCTTCATAGCATTTCCACTTGTAAATTAAAGTGACTCTCACTCATGAAGATAAATAGCAAATAATAATCAAGTCATAGGTTTTGCATAAAGAACTTTCATTTTCACTCAGCTCTTTTCCACTTTACTTTTTGCTGTAAAGAAAAAGTATATATAATATTGCCATGACTCCTTAATATATTTTCATTTATTTGCATCTTGATTTTCATTGCTTTTTTACTGTGGTTCCTACTGAAACATAATAATAAGTAAAAAAGATGGAAAAACATAAAAATAAAGCATCTGTAGTTCTGGCTATGTAGATTTTGACAACCTTGACCAATCACTATGAAAAAAAAATATATTAAACTGTCATGCTGTACTTTGCACAAGGAACAAAGAAGACAATTCTACAGTAAGACTGTTTATTTCTGTGGTTTTTCACTTGTTTTCATTAAAAAAACCCAAAACAAACATATTAAGGACTATATACAAAATGTGTGTTTATAAATGTTTTCTCAAAGATCATTTGCATGTGACAAAATTCTTCCTTGACTTTCTCACCCATTTTTGTACTTTTTGATTCCAGCTAATGGAAGAGACTGTAAACAGAACCAGAAAACTTTAAAAGAACGATTCAACCTTAAATTATTCTACTGTTTTCAGTAACAAAATCAGACTGACCAATTGGAATAACACACACTGACTGACTTGGAAAAAGAAAAAAGGGGGAATATAACTGGAAATATCTGATTGATGAATCTCTACTCAGACCTATTAGAGTCTTATTATTCTCATAATATCTGTCCCTAATATCTGTCCCTCATTTTAAGCATGAAAATGGATCTTTTTAATTCCCTTAGCATAATCAAGCATACCTATTATAGCATACCTATTACAACAGGTAAAGATATCAAAATTCTACTGAATTTTCAAATGAACCATATAATGAAGAACAGTGTGGCTTTGTATCTGACTGAACATTGTATAGGGTAGATACAAAGAGGTGCCTATAACATGGTTTACTCACCAACAATTTTCACCATACTGTTTTTTATTTCATGTTCAAATAAGGACCTAAAGAGGTATTTTCATATTGATCTTTGCTTGGATCTTTTATGTATTTTCTTCTATTTTCATATTACATTTAATTATTTAAAAAAAACCCAAACTATTAGAAAAATAATAAAGAAGTGAGAGTGAGGGGTTGGACTAAGACTCTCACAAATTATTTTTAATCACGTAGAGGATATTCAGCACTCCTTTCAATTATGCATACAGAGATATCTACCGTGGGTTTACACAGCCCTGTGTAACCTACCTGGGCTTCAAGCCTGCGGTAAATAAGCCCCCAGAATATGCAGAACTTTGAGTAATTTATGACAATTCCAGCATGATATAGACTAATGACTATATTTTCTTTCTGCAGCAACTGTGTTATATTAGTATGAGCCAATTGATTAATAAAATGCAATTAAGCAATGAATATATTAGTAAAATTTGAAGTACAGACACAAATACAATTATGACATCCTATGGCATGGTATAATAATGCAAAATAACTATTTTCTTTCCATAAGGGAAAAGTTCAAATGGAATGGTAATGTTTCAAGGAAAAGTAAGTGTACTATCTTTTCAACAGAACAAAAAAAGGAAATTTATAAACTTAAAACACTGAAGAATATATATTCAGTGTTGCAGTGTGTGGAACTTAACTGGCCACCAGGTGCCCACCAAGCTGCTTTATCCATCCCCTTCTAATCAGGACAGGAGCAGAAAAATATGATGAAAAATCTCATGGGTTCGAGACATGTGCAGGGGGACACTTACCAATTACTATCACAGGCAAAACAAACACAGATTGGGGAAGCTAATTTATTGCCAATTAAGACAATGATAAATAAGAACAAATCTAAAAAACATCTATCCTACACCTCTCCCTTCTTCCCAGGCTCAGCTTCACTTCCAATTCTTCTGCATCCTCCTCCTAACTGGGGTAAGGGGATGGTGAATCGGGTTGTGGTCAGTTCACACTCCTTCTTAATGCTTTCCCCCTGCTTCAGCATGGGGTACCATCAACAGAAGACTCCTTCACTAATTTCTCCATTGTGGGTCCTTCCCACGGTCTGCAGTTCTTTAAGAACTGCACTAGAATAGGTTCTTCTGTTCCACTATCATCCTCCATGAGCTGAGCTGCAAGGGGACAAACCACTTCATCATAGTGTTCACCATGGGTTACAGGGGAACCCCTGCTTTGGTGCCACCTCTTCCCCCCCTTTTTCTTCACTGACCTGGGTGTCTGAAAGGTTGTTTCTCTCACATTTTGTCTCTCAAACCTGCTGCACAGCAATTTTACCCTTTCTGAAATATGTTATCACAGTGGTGCTAGAACTGTCACTGATTGGCTCTGTTTTACCAATGGTGGGTTGACCTTGGAGCCAGCCAGAACTGTTTCTGACATGGGGGTAGCTTCTGGTGTCTTCTCACAGAAACCACCATGTCAACTTCCTCACTACCAAAACTTTGCCACATGAACCCAATAAAAATGTCTTCTGTTTTTCTTCCAGTTTTAATTTTCCACAAAACACTTTAAAAAAAAGCCTAATAGTTTCATGTTTCAAAAAGTGAAAATTGATCTGGGATAGAGGAAATGATATTAGGTATCGTATTATTGCTGGGAAAAAACCCTGTTATATTTATATACATTTCTTTATGTTAAAGGCTAGGAATTAGAAGAAATTCGAAGAGCAAACTAATGTTTATGATTGTGCGTACACCTTTCTGTCCATGGAATAATGTGGTCATACAGGACAGCCTCTCTTTTGTAGTTAGTCTTTAACCTGCAAATTCCTTGACTGTTACAAGGTAAGATAAGAGATCGAGACAGTCTCTTTCCCCACATCTGCTCTATGTTATTTTTGGTTCTTGAGCTAGATATATCCTGCAATTGGAAAAAAAAAAAAAAATTATATATATAAAGAAAAGAGAGCCTTGAAAACAGGGTCTGTCCTGTGATTCCTGGTAGGATATAAAGAAGTAATTTTCTATTGAGGTAATTAATTTTGTGACCAATACAAAAATGAAACTTGAACTAAAATTGAAAAAAGAACAAAAAAATCCTTCAGTAGCTCCATTCATCTAAAAATAAGAATAAAACTATTGTTACCATTATTAAACAGAAGAGTACCAAGTTTATTGCTTTTCGTTCCTTGGGAGAGTTTAACAGACACAATGACAATGACTTATAAGCTTCCATCGAAGTGACTCCTGCTTCCCTTTTTATTTTATATTTAATATATATTTTTATATTACAGGTAGCAATGGACACATTCCAGTTTTTGCACACTTATGGCTTACATCTGACATGGATTCAGTCTGCTATTTGGAGCTAAAAACCTGCTTCCTACTTCTTTCAGTAGGTATTTTAATATAAATATATTTTTTCAATATACTTCAGTCTCAGACACATATCTGCTGACTCTACTTAAATGGGCTTAGGTTCTTAGACTTAAAAGGCTTTGGCGGATCATAGCAGACAATCTGAACAGCAGTGCTTTTGCAATTATAACCACAACTACATTACCAATTGTGTGTGGTTGCAGACATGAAATTACAGGAGTTTCAAAATACTTAAAATGTAATGAGAAATTTTTGTGTGAAATAATTGACAAAATATTTTGTGACAGTTTCAGACTGCACTGTGAGTGATACACACTACTAGATATCCTTGGTTAGCTGCCTCACAGGTATTGTAAATCCCCAGCACCTTGTCTGGTGGTGCCAAGGTATCTCTCTGTGGAAATTCTCAGATACTTATATTAAAAACTTAGCAAAATTCACAGTTTATCTGCAGTCTACCTACTAGACTGCCTGTGAATCACCTTAGGGTTTCAAGCTGTAATAGAAAAATTATTTTTTTCCTTTTTTCCTTTTTTTTTTTCCCTATAGGGTAATACTATATGTTATGAAATAACAGGAGGAGGGGCTAATCAGTAGTTACAGGTGTGTAACGCTGCTTCTTTTTGGAGTTTGTCCACTTCCTCTAAGTATTTAAGTATTTATCGGAGCAGACATGAGAGGTTATATAGAATTATAAATCTTTAAGTAGATCAGTCCCTTGTAGTAGTAGATCAAACCCATGCTTAGTTTAGATAATTATTACACCAGAAGTAGCTTTTTTACTGCTACTGGTTAAAGCATTAGTGTTATTTCTCTGTCCTTTCAAATTCATCATGATTCATATGTTAGATGCATGGGAAAAAATATTTTCTGACTCTACTGGTGCACTGTAGTTGTAAAATGTAAAAACAAGCCAAACCCAAAACAAACTAAACCAAGCCAACCTAAATGAAACCAAACCAAAACTAAACTAAACCAAACAAATTCTTTTACCAACTAAAACATCAAACTTCAGGGTCTCATCTGCTCAGAAAGTGAGTAATTAGAACACAGGGCTAGGTTCTTGAAAAGCAATAATATTGTAATTAAATAATGACACGTATTCACTGGAGCAGGTTGCCCAGGTTGGTTGCGGAGGCCCCATCCCTGGAAGTATTTAAGGCCAGGTTGGATGGGGCTTTGGGCAACCTGGCCTAGTGAAGGTGTCCCTGCCAATGGCAGGGGGGCTGGAACTAGATGATCTTTGAGGTCTCTTCCAACCCAAACTGCACTGATTGTAAGAGGCTTGTTTAGAAGAGCAACCAGACTGACTTTTTAAAAATAATTCCCTGATACACCATAATAGTGCTTGTCTTATTGTACCATAGGATTTCATAAGATCACCTTTTCTATTAGAGAGGCGCTTTTCTCAGTGTCATTTGCTAACAGAATGTTAACAGTCTATAAATTATAAAAGGCATTTTATGATCATCCACATAAATTATTATACTGAAGATTTATTACTGACTATAGTTTCACAATTAAAGCAGGGGACAGTTTCCAATGAGTAAAGTAAAAAGAAAAAGCTATGTTAGGTCTTACTGTAATAGAAACTTTGTCAAGTATGTATAATATATGGAAAACATATAAAAATGTATGCAAGATAAAATGATCTATGTACATTTAAACTAAATAAACTGTTTAAGTATGTTTCCTTTGTTAAAACTTTCAGTGATGAATATTGTTCACTGGATTAAGGGGATATAATGTGTAAGCAGTGAGCATAATCCCTATTTGAAGTATGAATATATTAATTGTTTCTTTAATTGAAAACCATACAAATTATAATACATTACTATAGTTTTAAATTTGAATACCATTACACTGTGACTTAATTTCAGATTTAGCACTGAGTGAAGATAGTCAATTCACATACGTAAAATTATTGCTGTACCAATATTGCTATACAAATAAAAATATACACAGAAACAGTGAAAATATATAAAAAATAAATTCTGAAAAGTAAAGATGTCAGAATTTATAACATGTCATTATAGTTATAATAGTTATACGTAATAGTTACAACTATTATTGTTATTATTTCTTGTGTAATCCATGATAATTTGAACAATTAATTTTATTATTTTGATTTTTTAAAAATAAAGATTTTTTATTTTGGACTTATGTGGAAAGGTTTGGGGTGGTTGTGGTGGGAAGATGTGTTGACAGTGGTGGCTTCTGCAAGAAGTTCCTAGAAGTTTCTCCTAGGTCCAACAGAGGCAATGCTAGCTGGCTCAAGGATGGATCTATTTCTGACCAACACTGACCCAATGAGCAATGGCTATAATGCCTCCAGGATAACATATTTAAGAAGGAGGAAAAAAAAACCCAGGAGTGAGAAGATGTAAGAAACTCTGCAGATACCAAGGTTGGTGAAGAAGGAGGGGGATGAGTTGCTCCAAGCAGTGGAGAGAAAAATTCCCCTGTAGCCATTGGAGAAGACCATGGTGGAGCAGGTTGTCCCCCCGCAGCCCATGGAAGATGATGGGGAGCAGAGATCCCATCTGCAGCCTATGGAGGACCCCATACTGGAGCAAATGGAGGCACCTGAAGGAGGCTGTGATCCAGTGGGAAGCCTGCACTGGAGCAAGCCCCTGGTAGGACTTGCAGGTTTGCTAGGGGAACTTGTGACTCCGTGGGGGAATATGCTAGAACAGTCTGTTCCTGAAGGTCAACCCACCACACCTTTAAAAAATCCTTGAAAAATAAAGAACTGTCTTGGTATCTTCTTGATGATGAACCTGTTGCATTTTTTTCTATGTCTGTTTTGCTCGTGATGGTAATTACAGAATCACAGAATTGTAGGGTTTGGAAAGGACCTTCACAGATCATCGGGTCCAACCCCCCTGCCAAAGCAGGTTCCTTAGGACAGGTCACACAGGTAGGCGTCCAGATGGGTCTTGAGTACCTCCAGAGACAGAGACTCCACAACCCCCCTGGGCAGCCTGTGCCAGGGCTCTGTCACCCTCACTGTGAAAAAGTTCTGCATATTGGTGCAGAACTTCCTACGCTCCAACTTGAGGCCATTGCCCCTTGTTCTGTCCCCACAGACCACTGAAAAGAGGTTGTCCATTTGTCCCTGTCTCTCACACTTCAGAAACTGCTGCATGATTTCTCCCCGACCTCATCTTGACTCACAAGCCTTTCATTATATTTTCTCTTTCTAACCCAGTTGAGGAGCTTTGGTGGACACCTGGCCTCCAGCCAGGGTTAACCCACCACAATGGCAAAAAAAAAGAATTGTTTTCCAACATTCCAATCCCACCTCAATACTAAAGCAATCTTTACACTTGTTTTTACCAGCTTTTGTGTTTAGCTGCCTTTCAGACACTTTTGAGACTTTTGAGAATTTTATGATGTTTCTCTGTACCAAAAGAAACGCTGAAACATTTGAAGCAATTTTTTTTTAGAAAGCTGGTAACCTTTCTGTTTGTAAAGCAGATTTTGCACCATACTTCTTATAGATATTTATTCAAGGACTTTCTTTTTAAAATCACAGCAGCTTCATAAAGAAGACTCATGCTGGAA
The DNA here is from genome assembly GCA_013400835.1 of Zapornia atra. Classification (NCBI taxonomy): domain Eukaryota; kingdom Metazoa; phylum Chordata; class Aves; order Gruiformes; family Rallidae; genus Zapornia; species Zapornia atra. Next base: position 13,283 of record VZTU01027150.1, on the reverse strand, counting down.
GAGTAGAAAGGCATATTACTAACATGAACCAAGAAATGCAATGACAGACAGATAGCTTATATGATATCAGCAGAAGCATATTTAAATTGTTAAAAATTCAACATTAAAAGTTGAAAGACACAGAATAGCATAGCTATTATGTTTAAAATATCTATATTCTAGTATTTATACACATTTCTGGATTATAAATTATTGCTTTCACTGACCTTTCTAGCTTCATAATATATTACCAATACCCTGACTCTATGAGGCCACTTTATTTCTCAGAAGAGACTGTAATAATAAAGGAGTTACAGATTTTCAGTACTCAACCTTTAGTCTTTAAATTTTTTGGATAAATAGTATTTCCTGGGGTGCATTAAGAGGAGCATGGCCAGCAGGTCAAAAGAGTTGAACCTCTCACTCTACTCTGCCCTGGTCAGGCCCCACCTGGAGTATTATGTCCAGTTCTGGGCTTCCTGGTGTAAAAAAGACAGGATGTCCTGGAAAGTGTCCAGCGGAGGTCTATGAAGGTGATTATGGGCCTGGAGCATCTCCCCTATGAGTAAAGGCTGAATGAACTGGGGCTGTTCAGCCTTGAGAAAAGAAGACTAAGAGGGGATCTTATTAATGATATCTTAAGAGTGGGACACAGGGGGAAATGGCCAGCCTCTTTTCACTGGTCTATGGAGACAGGACAAGGGCCATTGCGGCTTCAAGCTGGAGCACAGGAAGTTTCACACCAATATGTGGAAGAATTTTGTCATGGTAAGGGTGACAGAGCACTGGGACAGGCTGCCCAGGGTGGGTTGTGGAGTCTCCTACTCTGGAGATATTCAAGACCCATCTAGATGCCTATCTGTGCGATCTGTCCTAAGGAACCTGCTTTGGCAGGAGGGGTTGGACTCAATGATCTCTGAAGGTCCCTTCCAACCCCTACAATTCTGTGACTCTGTGATTCTGTGAAATCTTCTGAGGTGCTGGCATAATCATTTTAAATTGATGTCCTACTAAGAATGTTTCATGTTTTTCTTTCTCAGAGCTGTATCAGTAGCATTGCACACAGAGAAGCTCTATTATTCTTCTAGCTATCTGTGGTGGTTTGATCCTGGTTGGAGGCCAGATGCCCATCAAAGTCATTCTATCACTTACCTTTTCAGCTGGACAGGGTACAAAATATATATTGAGAGGCTTAGGAGTCAAGATAAAGGCAAGGAGAGATGATTTAACACTTAAGTTCACAGGTAAAACAGACTTAACACAGAATAAAGGAAAGAAAACTATCTCATTTATTACACTACACACCAGTGAAACCAGAGTCGTATAGTGAGAAGTACAATCAGATCTTAAAGCACTTTTCCCCACGCCTCCCTTCTTAATATACTTAACTTTATTCATGGTTTCTCTCCCTCCTTCTGCACCCATTGTGGCACAGGGAGGGGCACAATGACATGGGGAGGGGTTTCGGTCAGTTCCTCAGGAGTTGTTTTCCTTCGCAGCTGAGGGAAGGGGGCATTCCTCACACTCTTCCCCTGCTCCAGCATGCGGTCCCACCCCAAGAGACAGTCCTCCACGAACTTCTCCAACATGAGTCCTTCTCTCAGGGCTTCAGCTCCTCACCAACTGCCTCAATGTGGCTCCCTTCTAAGGGGTGCTGACCTTCAGTCCCAGACTGCTCCAGCTTGGTCCCTCACAGAGTCACAGGTCCTCCAGCAAACCCACTCTGCTGTGGGTTGGTCCCTCTATGGGCTGCTGATTTCAGTGCCATGAGCTTGCTCCAACACAGGCTTCCCATAGGATCACAGTGTCCTTCAGGCGTCTCCACCCACTCAACTGTGGCATCCTCTATGGGCTGCAGATGGGATCTCTGCTCCCTGTCTCCCACTTCACCATGGTCTTCTCCATGGGCTGCAAGGGAATCTTTCTCTCCTGCACCTGGAACACCTCTTCCCACCCCCCTCCATCTTCACTGACTTTGGTGTCTGCACAGTTTCTTACATGTCACTCCCTTCTCTGGTGGCAAAAAGCATCTACTTGCATTTTTTCCCTCAGAAATGTGACTCACAGAGGCACTGTGACTGTTGCTGATGTGCTCAGCTTTGGTCAGCAATGACTCTGGCCTTGAGCCGGCTGGTGTTTCCTCTGTTGGGCCTTCAGAGAGCTTCTGGCTGCTTCTTGCAGAAGCCACCCCTGCAGACCCTCCTCCACCTGAACCTTCCCATTCAAAACTACAACACTATCTCTTAGAGTTTTTTCTCCTTCATGTGCAATAAAAAGAACATTTTTTTCGTATTACAATTGAATGCAGCTGTGGATTATGATGTATGGTTAGATATACCACTTTAAGGATTTAGCTTGCACCCAATTTTATATTGCTAATGGATGAACTTGCCTTTCAAAAGTTGTTGAATTTCCTTTTAGAATAAACATCAAAACTAAGTATAAAATGTTTTGATTGATTCCATAGCAATTAAATTATTTACTTTAAAAGTTATCCATGATGCATGTAAAATAGATTCACTGGGTTCAGGGTCTGAATCTCACTGTATGTGCCAGATGAGTCTGAAGAGCTATTCTGATCAAATATTTTTACTGTTGCTCTCTATGCCAAGAAAGTTGATATCATGTATAGGCCAAACTTGGAGATATATTTTCTGGACATATATTTTAACTTTACCTTAAATTTCCTTCATATGTCTACTTCCAGTTCCAGTTGCTTTGTAAGAAACTGTCCAATTCCTATTTTATGATTTATTTGCACTTAATGAGACAAATATGATCTGAGGAGGGCAAATGTTTTTATCTTAAGCTGAGTGTTCCTTCTTGTTATGATCTATGAAATAGCTTTTCTTTAAAGTAAAATATCTTTTTATAAAATGGGTTTATTTATTTCTCCTCAACAATTTTAAAGTAAATTTCTCTGGAACTATACTATTCTCAATTTTTTAATTTTCATTTTTATAAATGGAATTTTACTTAACTAGCTATACTTCAATTTTTACAGCTATACCATAAAAATACACTTTATAAGAGTGGGTAAAATATATGACCCAGAATAAACATTGTTTATAATGCTTTTTCTTATTAAATTATAAATTAAATTATGAAAAATTGGTTTGGTGATTAATAAACCTATCCCTAAAGTCCTCAGTGATATAGGAAGTGAAAACAATTTAAGATGATGTTCTTTCTAGACAGCACTGGCAGCTAAAAATCTGGAAACAGTAATTAAAAGGACACACAAGCAATGCATTTCTTTTTTCATATTTTAAGGGGAAATGAAGAAAGCTGAAAACCTTGTAATTATTTTTGCAGAAAAATTGTAGATGGATTTGAAGATATGATTTAAATGAAACTTCATTTATAGCTTATTGCTAAACCTTTCTGTAATCCTTTGATTAAGATATTCTAAAACCCCTAGTAGAACACCACAGAGTTAGAATTTCTTGCTTTTATGCAAACTGAATCATACTTGCTACTTGAAATTCATATTGATAGTTCAAAACAAATCATGTGTTTAATGTAAATTTCTGACATTCTGTATGAAGTCAAGTTGCTTTTCGGTCAGAACATGTCACATTGTGTCATGTCACAGACTGTCCTGGATGGTATTACTGTAACAAGCCATGACAAACCAATGAGACATACAAAAAGAAATGAAGTATTTTTAAGACTATTTCGTAATCACAAGTATCCAGTTCGAATATTATACATCAAATAGATGAGGATAATTTTAGCTGCATTTGTGCCTATCAAGTTAAATCTCCTTTCTTTACACAGAATTATCTTCATATATATGACACTATAGATATATTAATACACATATATGTTTTTGTCTGTGCAACTTGCTATACATAGAGTTTTGTAGTGAATCTAGGAGTGGTGGCAGAGAGTCCTGACTCTGTCAGTGCATCCGTGTTAAAATCACGGCTGACTAGTTCATTCTAATGGGTACATTAATTCTAATATCCCTAGCAGACCTTCTGTGTGAAGGTTTACCTAACCCCATGCTTAAAGTATCTTCCTGTGGTCTTGCTTAGCCCAGTCTTTCCTTTTTGGAACAAGGACAAAAGGACCTAGTTAAAAGCTTCATTTCAACCACAAGTTAAGTGACAGTTACTACACTGTACTTCCCTGAAGGGAATATTTTAAAGAGTATGTCTGTCACACTCAGAATAATTCATCTAAAAAGACTGGTCCAAAGTCCTGATGAGCCTAAAACCAGCATTTCTATGGACTTAAGAAGATTTGACATACAAAAGTCTTTTGTTAAGATAAACTGTCATGGTCATCCAAGGAAACATTAAACAAAAAAATTAACCTCTCTGGAGTGTTATAACAGGAGTTTTTGGTCTGCCTCCTCTTAAGTGACAAACATTCAAATCCTAATGGGAAGAAAATATTTGCTTATAGCATGATCAGAAGGAAGCAGATTAGTTATGTCCAATCCAATTAGCTTTTTCCTAGACAAATCTGCTTTAGAAGGAACTATCCGGAAGCCTTGATTACAGGAGAAACTTGAACTGTTCACCTCAAGGCCACTGATGGTTTTTGACTTTCATATATTTAGTGGTACAGACATACTCAGTTTTTAATTAGTTAACATATAATTTATCTTTCAAAGTAAAATCTGCTGTCACCTGGGCTCTTTCTAATTGATTATAAAGGCATTATTCATAAAGAAGAATTTCTAAATGCTATGTACTAATATTTATCCTACTAATAATAAATATTATTGGGATTGAGTGGATTTTCAGCAAATTGGGAGATGTCACCAAGCTGAGTGGTACACTTGATACTCTAGAGGGAAGGGATACCTACCAGAAAGACCTTAACAGGCTTAAGAGGTGGTCATGTATTAAGCTCATGGAGTTCAACAAGGCCAATTGCAAGGTCCTGCACAGGAGCTAGGGCAATCTGAAACATGGATATAGTCTGGGCAAAGAATGTATTTAGATCAAGCCTGCAGGGAAGGACTTGGAGGTATTGGTGAATGAAAAACTGGATATGAGCCAGGAATGTGTGCTTGCAGCTCAGAAAGCCAACTGTATTCCAGGCTGCATCAAAAGAAGTCTTAGCAGCAGGTCAAGGGAAGTGATTGTGCCACTCTGATCTTGTGAGACTGCCACCACGTGCATTGCATCCAGTTCTGGGGTTCCCAGGTACAAGAAAGACAAGAACCTGGCCAAGCAGGTCCAGAGGAGGGCCATATAGATGATCAGAGGACTGCAGTGCTCTCCTATGAAGGCAGGCCGAGCGAGTTGAGCCTGTTCAGCTTGGAGAGAAGGCGGCTCTGGGGAAACCTTATAGCAGCCTTAAAGGGGGCCTACAGAAAACACAGGGGGTACTTTTTATCAGGTAGTGTAGTAAAAGAATGAAGGGTAAGGGTTTTCAACTGAAAGAGTGTAGATTTAATATTCAAAAAAAATTCTTTGCTGTGAGGGTGGTGACGCACTGGATCAGGTTGCTTAAGGAGGTGGTGGATGCCCCCTCCCTGGAAGTGTTCAAGGACAGGTTGGATAGGGCTTTGGGCAACCTGATCTAGTGAAGGTGTCTCTACCCATGGCAGGGGGAACTGGAACAAAGATTATCTTTGAGGTCCCTTCCAACCCAAAGCATTCTATCATTCTATAATTCTATAAATAGAGAACAGTTGATTACATTTGTTCCATTTCCAAGTTATTTTCTGTGCATATATACAAGATACATGAGATAAGAAAACCCCCCAGTAAAACCTAGATTTAAGGACAGAAATTTTCTGTTGACATATATGCAGTGATTCAATTTAGACTTTCATTTTGCAGCCAGATCTCCGGAAATCTTGACATTAGCTGGTCAAGAACAGTATTCAGTCATCAAATAAAAAGAACTGATTGTTGTCACCATTGGGCAAATTTCTTCTTGGAACACTGACTTACGTAATGCACAGTGTCTTGGGAATCGGGCACATACGGATTCTTGAGTCAGAAGTTCTCTACATAAAATTTGTGATTTTTATCACACCACCATCATTATTTTGCTTCAGTGCCTATAAAAAGGCCTTAGGGATTCACTAACCTTTATGGGAAAAGTCTTTTATAACTTAGTACCTGTTCTAGAGGGCTTTTTTTAGCTTCCTGTAAAATTTAATAGAGGATAGAACTGCTATAAAATTCTAGAGGAGAGGTGAAATCTTATGGCAGAAAGGCAATTCTCATTCAGTTCCATAGATACAACTTCCACAAAATGCTCCCAAAATATTATTTTCCTATATGCTGTGGTGTACTTTCTGTGACTACAGATTCTTGCTCTGAATTTTATGAAAGTATAATTGATATTTTAATACTAAAAAGCAGTATTTTACAGCTGAAAGTAATTTTCCTCTTATTCATCACATTATTTTAAATCTTATATAAAAAATAAAATAGATATGGTTCTATTTTAAATATCCTTATATATCCTGACATATATGTAATGAAATTGTATGTATATAAAAATATATTTTGAAGTGTAATTTTCATCTCATTTATATTTTAGGGTTTAATGGTGTACTTAATTTATGCAATGTATGGCCGAGGTATACATAATATATTTTATTTTATTAAAGTACACAAATAGTCATTACCTTACAGACTTAATGTATTAGATTTCTAAGAATTTTTTAAAAAGCGTATTTCTGGGTATGTTATTTAAGAATCTATATGTAAATGTGCCACATTTTATAGTCTTATTGCCATTTTTGTACACTGATGTTTTTTCTAAAATCTGTGATGAAAAAATGTTACACCTGGTGGTAACCAGTGCTCACTGTTTTTTAAGTATACTATTAATAAGATGATTCTACACTTTTTAAGATAATATTTTATTAGGGAACCTATTGTACTGTTGTTTTAACTTATTATTAAAGAATTTAATTGATTTCCATTACAATAAAACAAGTGAGTGTAACTTTTCAAGTACAATCATGTAACTTCATACATTCATAAAAGATCCCATGTTTTTCTCATGCACAAAAATTGAAAATAGCTTTATTTTTTAGCATAAATTAAAGAGATTTAGGAAAAAATCAGCAGAAATAGTTACAACAGCATACTTCTTATAAATAAATGTATTCAAGCACTGTGAATAGTAGGCTGTTTCTAAAATGTTTTCAGAGCTTTAAGCTGAAGCCCTTATAATGAAGCTGAAGGTAAAAAAAGAGCATTCTTTTTTGCAATAAACAATCACCAGCTCGTTTTGTACATTCTATTTTATATTATAATTTTTATTTAGAATTTTAGCTTCAGATTAAATTAAGATATGCATGCTAGCTTCCATGCTAGGTAATCACATGAAGGTTATTCTGCATAAAGCTGGAGAATGGGATGTCAAAGGGATTGTGTTTGCTGTGGGGCACGGCCTGTCTGATGTGCAGTTCCCGAATCTTGGTCCCTTATGCACATCCTATGTGGACCAAGGCTGCATAACCTGCTAAGATATGGATGACATTATCCAAGGTACTTTAATTTCTTTTCAAAATAAATCCAAGGGTGGAAGGGAGCTGTAGTTCTTTGCAGTAGAAATGTGTTTAGGGAATTGTTGCTGAGTACACTGGCCCTGAAGCTTAAGCCTGTCATTAATGATGAAAGACTAGAAAGGGAGCTTTCTGCAGGTTAACTAATAAGCTTGGCAGTAAAGCCTGGAGTTCCTTACCTTAAGCAATACAAGAAATAAAGTCTGCTTGGAAAAGATGGATGCATCTTTGAGCAAAGTGCCAATCCCCGGAGAATTAAAAAACACTACCAAAACAAAAGAGCAAATTCAGGACAGAACTTAAAGCTTGCCAGTTTGAACATTAACCACACTAAGCTAAATTCAGCGATGAGATCAGTCAGAAATAGTATCTTGAAGAAGATGTTTCTTAGCATTAAAGTGTTTGCATGAGCCAATTTTTAATATTTTTTTTCCTTTCTTTCATGTTTGTCTAAAGAGTTATCTCAAATAAAGCTCTTACTGACTGTTGGTCTTCAGGGAAAATGTCTAAATAGCTCCTTTGTCCCAGCTGCATCTCCACTTACATGATGGTGATTGGACTAGCCACCTGGCAAAGTGAACAGAGAAAATCCAGACATAACTTCTAGGATCTATACCGAGAATGCATTTATGAGGCCCAGAAGAGAGATCAAAGTCTGTTTGCCATTTCTGTGTGAAATGAATGTTTTAAATGTAACTTTTTTTTTTTAGTAAGTACTCCTGAGAGTACTGAGCAAAAGATAGCCGCAGAAACCTTGAAGGTACACACAGAGGTTGACATCAAAGACCTTAAGGGTACATAAATGCTCTATTACTGCTCACTAAAGAGATGCAGCTTTGGGAGCTGGGTGGAATCAGTTGCAGAACTTGTGTATTCGAAGAATTCTATAAGAATTTATTTCAGCTTCCTATGACTGAAAACACATATAAAGTTATCTTCATATTGTACCTTACATCGCAACAAGGCACCTATCTTCAAAAATCAGGAAGCAGAATGGATCAGTAGGATATCCCATTTTGTTACGTTATCATTAAAAGGAAAAATACCACTGTGATTTGTGTGCCTGCATTCAAGGTGTTGTGGGTAATTTGTATGCAGTTCTTGTTTCTGTCTCTAGAAGGAGAATAGGCACATGCCTAAAAGAATACTACATGGATGGAAGAAGGAAGTATGCAGATAGTGGAACCAGGGACTAGGGACTTGTATTCTGGGAAATATAGGAATTTTTCCTGGATATGTAAGAATGGGCTCAGGGAAGCTAAGACACAGTTGGAGCTCAGTTTGGCAGGGGATGGGAAGAATAATAATAAGGCCTTCTACAGGTATGCTGGCCACAAAAGGAAGATATTTTTAAAAATATATCCCTCCTGAAAAATAAGACAGGAAAACCAGGGACAGTCTACATAACTCAGTTTTAACTGTTAATTATTCTTCCCATATTGTTCAAGTCCATGAACCTCAGGGAAGGACTTGGGAAGTAAAGTCCCTCCCATCGTAGAAGATCAGGTTTGAGACCACCTGCAGAACCTGAACATACTTAAGTCCATGGGACCCAATGAGATGCATCCCAGGGTGCCAAGGGAATTGCCCAATGTAGTTAGAAAGCCATTGTCCCATCTGTTTCAAAAGTCATGGCCTTTCAATACTTAAAGGGAGCTTATAAGAAAGCTGGAGAGAGACTTTTTACCTGGGTCTGCAGTGACAGGTTGTCTGCCTATGGCAAGGGGGTTGGACTAGACGCTCTTCAGAAGCCCCTTCCAGCCCAAACCATTCCATGATTCTCTGTTGTGACTATTAGTTAATTGTGAGAAAGTGCTTTGAGTTTCTTAAGTCAAAGATTCTAAGTACAAAGCTCTAGAAGTAATGGCATGGCATACTGCATAGCTGTGCTGTAGTATAACTCACATTCTTGCTTCTTTCACCACAGAGTTCCACATACATTATGCTGGAAGCTCTGAAATTGTGTTACAACCCACAACATTACAGCTGAAAGCGGTAACTTGAGCTGAAACTGCTGTAGCATTCTGTAATTGACTGTTCTACAGGTAATGAAAAATGGAAATGCAATAGAAAAGATTTCATTACAAAAGGAGATCTTCTCAAAACATAATAAGGCACAGAATCCAGATAGCAAAGGATTTTTAAGGAAAAGCAAACAAGTAAACGCACACCTTTCACATGGAACAATGTCTATTTCGGTTGTGTGTTTTCTTCTATATTGTACAGAAAATGTAACAGGGCAAAATTGACAGTATTATTTTAGTTAAAGGAGCTCTGTTGTCCTGAAAACTTCAGTTTCCTTTTTACAAAACTTCAAAGATTGTACCTGACATTTGTATACAATCTGACCCTGTATGTACCTTAAATAATCCCGCTATGCCATGTAAAGATCCTTACTGAAAACAAAACAAAACAAAAATCAAAACCACAACCCCCCCAAAAACCAAACAAAACCCAGACCCATCTCCACTGAACAGAAAAAAAACCCATCCTCCCTAAAACCCAGTGTTCTAAAAGCAGAATTATAAAAACGACCAAATAGTAGCCAGATTGCGAAATCACAATAAACCCACACAGATGTACAGATGTAGAACTGGCATACTAAATTTTATGAGCAGAGTTTGCAAAGTCATTTTGCTGGATTCAAATCAGAAAGAGCCATTTCAGTGCCTTCAAGAGACAGGAAGAGAAATTTCTATCGACCCAAAGGGTAGCAGAAAATTTTCTTCAGGGTAAATGTACCCACTTCTCATGTCTCCCATTTTAGTATTTAGATTAATGCACATCATGTATTTGGCTTCTGTCTATGCTTTTCTTTCCCAGCATAATTTTTGCAACAGATTTGCCCTGAAGCATTAACTACCCTTGATAGTTTTCTCTCTTACTGTGTGATTACTTGCATAGCATAATGATGCTTCTGCTTTTTTAAATTAGTGTTGCATCACAGGAATTACTGGCTAAAAAGTTGACTTTAACACAATATGATAATATCAGTAATGGGAAAAACATTTAGAAAGAAAAATATAACTACATTACAGATGTCCTTAGTAACCTTTCAGAATGTCCATGTTTTTCTTTGGACAGTTAAATATTGAAAAAACATTTAAAACTTTAAGAACTGTAAAATGAAAATTAGAAAACACAGACAGCTGAGCAAAATTTCCCAACAGAACTTTTTTTCTCATTAGAAGGTGTTCCAAAAAAAGCCAATGTCCCATTAAGAAAAATAAAATTACTTTTATCTGTGTTCTCACAATGTTTACCTTACCATTATAAGATATCAAATGATGATCATCGTCACATATAAGCTGTATAATAATATGCATTATAGTTCAGTAATATAAATCCCTCTTATAATCTTCATTAGGTTTACATTATAAATGTAGAAATTATAAATTATGAATAATTTTATGTTATGCAGTTTAAAAACTATCATTACTGGATATTTCAAGAATACAAGTGGGGTTTTTTTTCAGGAAACTTCTGAAATCAGTTATCTTCTTTTATTTCTTTGTAAATTATTAATATTTTACATTTTATTCAAACACAGGACAAATTTATTGTTTTTAACTGGAATCTGAGGTGACCAGAATTCCAATTGCTGATCCATTATATGACTTTGTATCAGGATGTTGAACACTGTTCTACCACTGTTTTGTTTGATTACATTAATGTACTAAAACTGTGAAAGAATTCTGAAGGATAGGTGATTTTTGAATCAATGACCACAGTTGGCAGTGAAGAGGTTTTACTGTCAGGTTTTTGCTGCTCTGAGCAGTGCTAGGTTTAAGAAACATTGAAGTAAAAATGAAGCAACATCATATTTAAGTTCCCTTCTTCCCCACTGATTCATGTTAAAAATAACGCTGTGAGAATACTAGCAAAGGACAGAACTGCAAGCCTTTTCTTTTAAAAACACGGAGTTAGATTTTATAACCTCACTTACTGTTTCAAACAAATAACCAGATACAGAGATTAACTAATAATTAATGAGCCTATGAATATTTTTCGGTTTATTTTCTTGTCTGTAGAAAGGAATTGCTACACAAGAAGAGAAAATGTGCTTCCCATAAACAAGTCACTAAAATTCTGTACTGTTGTATTATAAAACTGGATTACTTCTGTTCTGCTTAGTCTCCAAGCCCAAGGAAATGCAGATGCACACACGGATGACTAGCTAGTAAATTAATAACTGTATTGAAGAGGTCATTTAAATGTTACATTAAAGTATCATTAGTTTTTACTATTTAATGACATATTATGCATAAAAATATTGATACATTCATATTTTTCCTAATATAAGAAAGATTCCAAAAACATTTATATATGTATTAGTCACAATATTCCAGTGTTAAAGCAGTTAATGTAGTTCAGCTTTAATGAAATTATCACTAACTTTCAAATACAAGGAATGTTTAATGAAGTAATTATAAGGAGGCCTTTAAAGAAATTCGACACACCCCATGATGTCAAGGAAAAAAAAAAATTCACTCTTAAAATAGCTAACCTGAACAAGCTTTTAACATTTAGTAAGGATAATGAAGTTCTCAGTGTATATACAGTCTACTTTATTAATTATGCAAAATTTTGTGGTTTCTTTCCAAAAAGCCATTAAATTGGAATGTAATTAAAAGCATAATAGCTGAGAACAAATGTAAATGCTTCTGGAAATACAAGATTAATAACATCTGCATGAATTAACCATTACGTGGAATATAGTGGCACATTTTTCACATACTGCTTTACCACTGCACTTTTCCGATCAACAAGAGCCCCACTTTTCAGCACTTCTATCTCAGCCAATTAGTGAATTGTAACTGTGTTATGTTTTTTAACAGATTCAAATACGTATTTCAGGTATTAAGGAAATATTATGTAACTTCTTATCAATTAGTGAAAATCTTGACCCAGGAATTCTGAGGTAATGGCATGGCATAGTGTTCCTGGGGTTTCTATCCCATTTTTTATCAGAAAGCAAACAGAGCTAGTTGAATGCCACTCATTAACTTTTCATTTGCTCTGGATGATTTATAGAAATGCATTCCTGAATTTCACACATATTCTTTTCTGCTAACTAATTTGAATAGTTTTCTTATAGAGATCTTAGCATTGAAATATACGTGCTTTAAGGCTTTTATCAACCTCATGAAAAATCTCAACCACATTATCAACCACATCCAAAAATCTCCAAAAAGCCCTGCGGCTAGAACTACACTTCAATACGTCCTGCTCTAGGCAGATCGGGCTCACTGGCCTCATTTTATTTGCAAAGAAAATATGCTCCAATTATCTCCATGAAGACACCTGCTAGAATATACCTTTTGTTTTCCCCCTCTGGAAGGAAATCTGCATGTGTGAGGCAAAATATACTTGGTGCTATAACTGAGGGATGCATTGTAGGGTATGGTCACCTCATAGGTATAGCCTTTCACTTTAAAATATATATTAGATAGTTACATGGCACCATCCAACTACTGTTTTTCTTGGTGACTGGTCCTCATTGTTTATAACATTAGTAATAAATTAATTATTTGGGGGTTATGAGGTAAGCAGACACAAAATAGCAAAACTCACAAAAATCCCAAAA
>VZTU01027149.1:29792-56296 GCA_013400835.1 Zapornia atra | reverse complement strand
AAAGGGGCTGTGACAGCATCTAGGTATGTCCAAACTGAGGGAGGTTGCTCAGAAGATAAAATGTTCTTCATTCCTCTTCCATGTAGATAAGCATTTCCTCTTCCTCTATTTAAAGAGAAAGATTATTTTAATTTTTCTTATGACATAAACTTTATACTATTTTTACATCATAAAATAGACATTAAAAAAAATTAGCAACCCCAGAACCTGAAAGAAGATAATAGTAAAGCAAAGTTAATTCAATAAATGGTATATAGATACTAGACATAGCTTAATTGAGAACCAGTTTCTTAAAATTCAATTCAGTTTCACCTTCAAAACTTCATGAAATATGGTCACTGTAATTCTTAAATAATCAGATTTAAGAGGCAGGATTATACAGTAATATCGAAACCATAAGTAAATATCCCTAAGGAAGAAACAAAAAAACCCCAAACAACCATTTATTCAAACAGCTTTCTTTTTCAAGAATATGCCTCTATTTTGCATTTGCTTTTCTGCACAGCTGTCTCCTCTGACCATTTTCTATTCACATTAGAGGAGAGAATTGGGTGTTGAGCTTTATTTTTACAGTTACAAAGTGAAAACAAAAGATTAGTACTACAAAGATAAAAGCGTTTACATAAGATTGTTTTATGCTTGAATTTTTACAGTCATGTATTCTCTTTTTCGTTCTTAAACAGTGATATGTATTACTACAAAATAATGCACAGCTTTTGCAAAAAGACATCTTTACTCAGGGAAAAAAGGAAAAACCACTCACTTGTCAGTGTTTTTAGGGAAGGAAAACGGTATCTGGAAACTATGACCAAAAAAAAGGATCAAAACATAATTGAATATTTTCTTATGCACACAAGTAATTTAAATTGCAGGATTTGCAATAATTACTTTATATATGCTCAAAGTTATTCACACCATTTAACATTTGATATTTAACTTCACAAGCTACATTAGAGGACTGAGCTCCCTACACAATCAATGAAACCTGGAAAGGAAAATTCGTAACATGTACACCAGGAGCTGACTTGTCCCATTAACAAGAACACAACACGTTAACCTGCTGCTTAAATTCGGGGAATGTGTAACCCCTAGCAGTGTCAGGCAGCTTCCATTTTGTGACTTGCCTCTGCTGAAAAGGCCTGCAGTGGTAACCTGTTCTCATGTCCATACCAGAGTAATCTTTGTACTAGAGTACTTGAGAACATGTGGAATAGTGGAAAGGGAAAAGGAATAGAAGAAATGGTGTTAAGTTATCTAACTTCTGTCCATCTTGAGAAACTTCAGAAGGAACTGTGTACTACTGTGGAGACGCAAGGAGAGGACAGGTGAGCATGTTAACAGTGAATGTACTCAAAAGCAGGAATTACAATGGGGTAGAAACAGGGCAGTAATGTCTGATGCTGCAGGAAATAACAAGTTCCTAAGCTTCTAAGGTGTAATATAAGCTCTTTGCCATGTAACAGAGAAGGATTGTTATATTACTGGAAGTTTCATGTGGTCTTTTATACATAATTGATTTTTGCTTCCCCTATTCTGAAGTCCTTCATTAAGTTGCCTATCTTGTCCAAGGTAACATATCTCACACATCAACAAGTGGAGCTTCTGAATTTACAGTTGAATTGTATTAGGGGAATTTCTGGTTCCATCATCAGTTTTTCACCCAGATAACACAATTTCCAAGTCATCTATACATGACAGGTTGGACCAAACTGGGGGGAAAAAAAAAGAATTATAATTCTTTGGCTCTTAGTAGCCAAATCATGGCATGTGAAAAATAAATACACAATGGTGTACATACAGCTCAGATTGATAGATTTTTAAATATATTTTAGAAACTCTAGACTGTATAAAAAACATTCAGTTTTTTGTGAAGTATTTATCTCAAACAAGAGTTGTTGCCAAAGATGCAGGCCACATGCCAGGCAGTGTTGGGATCACATCAATTCCAAAGGGAAATCAAAGGGCTGAAAGCTTGCTGTGCAGGGCTTGGATATGTGTGAAAGAACCAAATGAAATAACAGAAATGTATTGAGAGAAAGTAAGCAAGAAAACTCTAGAGATATCCATAGAAGCAGAAGTTATTCTGTGATGAATAGTCTGGAATAGTAGACCACTTCTCTGTCCTTCATTCTGATGTACCAGTTTTGTCTAGTCTTTGCAGGAGCTTGTGATATCCTTGTACAAAAATACTGGCAGAAGGTTAAAGAAGATTGCCTTTGCATAGGGTGAGGTTTGGGTGCCTAAGCATGTTACTAGGCAAAACTATGTTCCTCATATGGGTCTGTCAGATGGGCTGCTTGGGAACAGCAGTTAAGGATCAGAAAAGATATGTCAGAACATCTCAGGTGGCATTGCCCAAGAAAATTTAGGTAATAGAAAAATTCCTTGTATGTCTGAAGCCTTTGGCCTTGTTGATTTAACTACATAAAACTGGAGAACAATTTTAAATAATCTGCATATTTGTAATTGTGGGCTTGTCAGATTTCTCTGTGAAGCCAAAAGCCTTGATATAGTTTTGCAGCAACAGAAAGAAAAAGGACAATAAAACCTCTGCTACATCATCCTCTGATCTGACAAAACCTTCTGAAAGAGATATGGTAGGGAGAAATTACTAATGGAATAATTAGTAGAATTTCTGACATATATCTTATTCAAAATCAGGGTAGGATGACAATACAGATGAGCTCCTCAATGAATAACACGGTAGAGTATACCACAGTACCATAGCCCAGAACCAGGAACTGGTTTTCAGATGGCGGATGTTTTTCTGTGCTTGTGCCTATGATTAGTTCACCCTGTTTCTCCTTGTTGGGCCCTTGTAGATTTAATGGAACTTATTTTGAAGCATCATGTTCACGTATTTTAAAATGTCATTACTTATTATTAGCTATATTGATTAAATGCAGCCACCTGCATTTATATCTTTGGTTTCCACTGATTTTTTCTACTATTTATCCATTAGCAAGTGCAAGTAGAACTCCTCCCCTACCTTCAGCAACCTGAACTTTACCCCAGGGCTTTGTGAGTAAACAGTCTGGGGGTTTTATAAACCAAATAACCTCAAGCTGTTCAATAAAATGTTTAAAATGTAAGTACTGTACCACTAGTGTCATTAGGACCTCAAATGTGCAGCACTGTGGCTATCCTATTTCTAATACAATATGAAATTATAGATGTTTCTGCATAATATTGATTTATGAGACCTAGCAATAAAATAACATATGCAGATGGTTTCTTGAATGCACTTGGAGCACCTCAGAAAGATTCTCACAGTAAGCGGCACCTTTGCATAGTGGGATAAACTCCAGAGACAAGTGTGCTACATTAGTATCAGTGTCAAGCTGACATTTCAGGGTCAGTGAATAAATATCCTAAAGCCCAAGTGTTTATTTTTGAGAAATTTCATATATAATGACCTTGACTTTACATTGTTTTTTAGGTATGCATATGACCTCTATCCAAATCACAGTTTGCTGTGATTTACTTCAGGAGTATTATTCCTGCACTGTTAAAATGAATTAATCAAAGCTCGATACACTGCTTTTTCTTTCCCATTTGTGTTTTCATTCTTTCTCATGTGTTGATGAAATAGAGTAAGGACTTTGAATTATTAGAGCAAATGCACCTACACATACATACATACATATATATTCATACATATATAGGATTTATTTCCCTGATCTCCAATTTGTAACCATATGATACATAAAAATGTAAAAAATAAGGACAATCCAGTTCACTATCAAACCAGTTAGTAATTTTTGTGTGTGTGCCTACTGAGATTACTTTGCTGCATACTCTTCAGGATGAAAGCAACTATGCAAAGAGATTGTTACAGAATTTATCCTAGCAGAGTTGCCATGAAACATGTTTGGCCATAGAAGATACAGAGACATAGTCACCAAACCGTACGGACCTACAGATTTACTAAAGGCTTGTTTGCCTTTATCCTTGCAAAGAGAGTTTTACAGTACCATTCTGGAAGCAGCATCCTACTCTTCAGTGACTAAGAAGTATGATTACTGGAAGATTGTAACATGAACCAAGTCATATAGCTGGGCAATCCCCAACTATATGAAGTTAAACAGCAAATGCTGGACCCTATACCTGGGACAAGATAATCCTGGTTATACATACAAATTGAGGGATGAGAGGCTGGAGAACAGCCCAACAGAAAGAGATCTAGGGTTTTGGATAGATGGCAAATTGAAGTCAACAGCGTACGGTCCAACTGTGTCCTTGATGTTTCAAGCACAGCATCGCTGGCCACTCAAAGGAGGTGATTGTCCTACTCTACACTGCACCAATGCAGCCCCACCTCGAGGACTGTTTGCAGCTTTGGGCACCTCAATATAAGAAACACATTAAAGTACTAGAATGTGTTCAGAGGAGAATGACCAAGATTGCAAAAGGCCTCCAGGGAAATACTTACAAAGAGCTGAGGTCACTTGGTTTGTTCAGCTTGGAGAAGGCTGAGGGGTCACTTCATTGCTATCCGCAACTTCTTCAAGGGGAGCAGTGGATAGGGAGGTATTGTTCTCCTCTCTTGTGACACAAGGAAATGGAATGAAGCTGTGTCAGGAGTTCAGATTGGACATGAGTAAAAGACTCTTTACTGAGAGGGCAGTTGGCCGCTGGAGCAAGTTCCCGGGGAAGTGGTCATAGCACCAAGACTGTCAGAGTTCAGGAAGATGCACTTTGTCATATGGTTTAATTTTATGTAGTCCTGTGAGAAGCAGGGAGTTGGACTCAGTGATCATTGTGGGTCCCTTCCATGATTCTAAGTCATTGAAATAGAAGTTTTCAATATGAAATGAAAGAATTAGAATCTACTTGCAGCTGTTACTAAGAACAGATAATTGCACAGGACATGCAGGTATGTATAATTAAAAAACTTTCTTAAAAGATGTCTTTTCCTGATGATTGGGGTAGGGGCTGGGTGAGGGGGAGTTGATAAATGATTGTTATTTATTGTTCATGGGCATCTTGCTTTTATGTATTTTATCTCTGTACTGTGGGTGAAAAACTTGGCTTCCAATCTGAGTAGGATTCTTTGTATTTTTATAAGGCTGTTGTTAATACAGGTATTGACCAGTCTTAGAAAACATACTAATGCTCATTATAAGATGAATATCTTTGTTTCTTCATTGAATAGAATGCATGGTATAATACTAACAGTACCATCTTAAGATGTTCTGTATTGCCTCTCCATGAGAGACATACTCAGGCCTGGTTACAAAGAATATATTTGGCATGGATAAAATCTCATGAAATCATAGATACGAATATATCTGTGCCCTCTGTTGCTATTACATCACATTAAATCTGCACCGTGCAGACTTGCCCCACATCTACCAGTGGCTGGAATAGGAAGAAAGCTTGTTGAACTCTACATCCCTCTGGTATCTTTTAACTCCTCTGAAAGACTTGAGTAGAGAGGACAAAGGAGAGGAGGCCTAATACAGCTGTAAAGTATCCTGGGATCATTTGGCCAAATGACTCAACAGATTCATTTGATATGACATACACATAAGAGCAAATGCAGCCTCAGTGGTATACACAGTGACCTTGGTTGATGTACTGACAGCAGTATAGCTGTGTTACTGCAGTGTCAGCCAGGGCTAGAAAAACGTTTCTCAGTAGCTTTCCACTGGCTTGATTATTTCTGTACTCTGTTCCATTTTGCAACACAAAACATGACATATGAAGACATTTTTTTGTGCTCCATCATAATTTATCTCACAGATTTCACCTGTAGGCTGAAACCTTGGTCTTTTAAAATCTGTGGGTGTTTTCCCAGGATTTCAGCTGATCTGCAATTTCATTTTGATACCTGTTTAAGACCTGACCTTTAAGTTTCAGAGGCAGCTTTCCTTTTCTTTTCCTCTTTTCCTGTCTTCCCGATCCATGGAAATTTTTAGTTGGGATTTAACAGATTGTAAGGATTCTGCTGCTCTATACTCTGATTTGTCATAGCGTTTAAGTTTTCAATGAATGTTCGAAAAAAAAAGGGTTTTTTAATTGCAACTTGCAATGAAGATTAAAGAACTTGCAGGAGGAGAAAGCTACAGATATGCATTATTACCTTCTCAGTTATTTATTTCTTCTGTGTGCATACCCATAAAAATATCTCTAAGAATCTTCTAAATTAGTGTACCCGTTCTGCTTAATTGTCACTGATTAGTTCCATACTTTTCAGCATTTAAATCCAATCTAGGATAAAGATTTTCTAACTGGCATTTCTGTTCTATGTCAAATAGGAGAGCAAAGAGCAAGTCTTGCATAGGTTCACCTACCTTTGTTGTTGTTGATACTTTTAAACATCAAAGGCTTCAATAAGAACATTAGCTCCCTGGATATCTGCTTTTATTTGCTGCAGATATCTAATTCTACATGTTATGACTCTATCTACTCTCTTAGTGATGGGGACTGGTGAATTGAACTGGAATATTTGGCTTGCAACTACCTTTTAAGCATTGGTAAATACTTACTTCACAAAACCTCTCTTATTTATCCATCTTTTCAAATGGGAAAACACTTTTCTCGGAATTGATGACTACTTATTTTTCAGCTAAAGTAAATACAGGTCTATATCTCTTTTCATTTGTGCAAGAAGCTGACACATTCTGTCACAACATAGCATGAGTAAATGGGAAAGTGACAGCTTCCTGGCAAAAATTTAAAGAGATAAACATCTATTTTTGTTTAAACAGCTACTAAAAAAAAATGGATAGAAGCTTTCCAAGCTGAAAGGTTGTGGAATATATGAGTTTTGCAAACTAACAAATGAATGCCCAAGTAAGATCCTGATGCCTATTGTTACTAGTACTATTTTAACTGTATTTATTCATTACCTAGCATGCAAAGTTTTAAGTAATGTACAAGCATTATTAGCATACATATGTGAAACAATATAGAAAACGGTAACTTTTTCAAAAGAACAGATAACCAAATTAAAAAAAAACCCACTTCTGAGCAGGTATACAGTTTTGCACAGTTGCACACAATATTGTACTTATGTGGCAAGTTTTTGGTAGAGGGGGAAGGGGTGTGCAGGTTGTCTTCTGTGAGAAGAAATCAGGAGCTCCCCCCATTTTGGACAAAGCCAGCTTAAGCCAGCTCCAAAATAGATCTGTCATTGCCCAAAAATGAGCCCATCAGCTATGCTATTGATGCTTCTGTGGTAATGTTTATGAAAGGGTAAAGAATGCTGCATGACAGCTGTGAGAGAGAAGTGAGAAATCGTGAGAGAAACAACCTAGCAGATACCAAGGTCAGTAAAGAAAGAGGGGAAGGAGATGTTTCTTGAGCCAGAGCAGAGATTCCCCTGCAGGCTGTAGAGAAGACTATGGTGGAGCAGGTTGTCCCGTTCCAGCCCATGGAGGTCCATAGTGAAGCAAAAATCCACCTACAGCCTGTGGAGAATCCCACACTGGACCATGTGGATATGCCCTAAAGGAAGTCTGCAGGGCATGTATTCTGGAGAGATGGCCATGCAGGAGCAGGTTTTCTGGCATGAACTGTGGCCCATGGGGGACTCATGATGGAGTAGCCTATTCCTGGACCCATGACAGAATACCTTGTGAAGGACTGTCTCATGGGGAAGGGACCCCACACCTGAGCAGGGGAACAATGTAAGGGGGAAGGAGTAGCAGAATTGATGTTATGGAATAAGCACAACCCCCCTTCCCCATCCCCTTGCATTGCTTAGCTGAAGGAGGCAAAAAGACTCAGGAGTGAAGCTTATTCTGGGAAGAAGGAAGGGTGTTGAGAAGGTGGCTTTAGTTTTCTTTTTATTTGTCACTATCTTACTGTTATTGATTGACAATAAATGAGATTAATCTTCCCAAGCTGAGTCTGTTTTGTCTGTGATGGTAATTGATGAGTGATCTCCCTGACTTTATCTCAACACATGTGTTTTTTCACCTTATTTTCTCCCCATGTTGTGCTGCGGGGGAGTGAGAGAGCAGCTGGATGGGCACATGGTGGCCAGCCAAGGTTAACCTACTACAGACATAGTTATAGATCTCTAAGATCTATGTCTCTGAAAGATAGTACTTATATATTCTTACAACAATGGATTCAAAATAGTTCAGACAGTTATTAGAATCTTTTTGCTCAATATTAACAGCATGATGACACAGAAGGATTTTGTTTGGGTTTTTTTTTTCACTGTATTTCTGAACTTATGATTCAGAAATGGTCCAGAGGAAAAAAAAAAAGAGATAAATGAAAAGAAAAATCTCATAAGAAAGAGAATTATGTATACAGGGAAAATATTGAGAATGTAGGACTGCATAAAGGATAGGCTTGGATGAGAAAAGGTCAGAGGAAGGGTAGAAAACGTATACTGTTGAGTGAAAGAAAGCAGGAAGACATTTGTCAAGGAAAGAAAACCAGAAAATGAAAATTCATAGATAAAAGAGAACTGAAGAAAGAATGAAACACTGGGAGAGGAAGCAAAGACTGTAAAATCACAAGGTAGAGAAGGCAAAAGAAAAAGGAAGAAGAATTATTGGATAATCTAATAAAATGTGACAGAGCTAAGTGGTATGAGAAAACAATGAGATAAACCAAAATTGCTTTGGTTTATGCTTCTGGGTTTGTAAGTTTCTTAAGCCAAATCTTTAGCCTGTTGTCCAGGACCCATGTGCATTTTCCTACATTTTGAATACTAGATATCTTTGAAGATGACACATGGTGTTGTTTAGCTATTGGCCAACACCTCTAAGCATGAAAGTGATTTTATTAGCTCAGTTTTGCAAATGGGTAAATTGTGGTAGGGACTACTGTTTTTCCTGGGGCTGCAGTCACAAGGATAAAGCCAGGATAGATGTATTCTAAATGTAGTGTTGATATTTCAGACACAAGCTCTTCTCAAATTTCATGTGTTGTTGAAATATCTTGCATTTAGAGTTGGTGAGATCAGTGTAGAGCTCACAGAAGGACAGTTCAGCTTGGATTTAAATATAGTATATCTTAAATTTCCATCAGTGTTTTTCACATAATACTAGAGGACAACTCTTCTGCAAGCATCTGCAGTGTCAGTAAATCCATTAGCAAAGAAGTGACTGTATTATCAACATACTGTAGCTTCATTTTAATGTGTCATTTGCACTTCAAAGTCATATAACTTTTATTATGGTAAATCAATTAAAACTATTTCTCATGATAATTTATCTTCTACAGAGTTTATCATCTCAGAGAATGCAATATTTCCCAATTTAACTTCCAAGACAAAAGTGATGTAATTTGAATGCCTTTTACTGAGCTTATTAAGCATAAAGATCACAGAAATTTCAAACCCTGAAAGATAACTGTTTCATCTATGTGATAAAATGGAAGTCACATTTTAGTAGCTTACTGGAGGTAGTAGGAGACAGTATGCTAATTAGTAATATAACCTCATTTACTCATTTGGCATGTCTCTTGTTTTAAATGATAGTCTGTCTAGAATAGATATCCAGCTTGATACAAATATGAAAAGGAAATCAAGTGAAGCTACTGTATATTCAATAAAGCTGTGTCTAGCATTCATATGATTATACTTTTCTTTGTGTGTTTATAATCCAGGAATCACCTTGAAATAAAGTAAACATTTTCAAAGATCTTGCAATGAAGAATAGAGGCTTGTATAGAATAAAATTCCCTTCAGAAAGGAGAGATGGGTCAGATCCTCATCTAACATAAATTGTCATCAGGAGAAAAATGTCAATGTACAGGAGTTGAAAACCTGATGATGTACGAGTAGTAAAAAAAACCCCAAAACAACAAGAACAGAAAAACCCCAACACGTATACAAAAATTACCCCCCTTGAAATCTAGAAGCATTAATATGAGATGAAAAGCTCCTTTGTATCTTTAGTGCATATATTTGAGTGTGACTGATTGTTTCCTTAGTGGCAGAAACCTTGATTTTTCAAATGCGTTTTTCCAAATGTGCTTAGGGGCACCTGACCTCTGGCTCGTGTTGTGATTTGTGCTCTTGGCTATTCAAAAGGTTTTGAAAAATGCTTCCAGCTTCTAGTTCCTGTCTCTTCTTCTTGGGCTCATACGATACATTATAATGTGGGCAAAACTAATAAATGAGAATATAATAACCCTTGACTCTTAAAATTAGACTGCACAAGTGTATGCAGAGCAGCAGCAAAACCAGTCGCAACATCCAGTCAGGCCTCTGGCCCCCTTTCTTGGCAACTACACTAGTGGTAAACTGCAGTACCCAAGCCCTAGACTTTTGCTTAGCAGGGGAAGGGGGAGCTGTTGCTGGGTAGCGCATGTCATTTGAAGTTCTGTGGCTATTGCCTCATGGCTCAATACTGAATCATTGGTGTGTGGCAGCTCTTAGCTAAAGTATGTGGTTCTGGCTGGAGTAGGGTAAGTGGGAACACTGGGATACCCTGTCAGCTAATAAATATTAACTATTTAGAAGTCTGATATACACTTAAAATCCTTGAGTTAACGTCTTATTTTTGGTCTCTGTTTCTGAAACAGGAGTACATGGAGGTGTTTCTACAGAGATTATGCTTGTGTTTCACATGGTGACAGTGCATCTCTGGAATTACCATTTTGCATACTGGAAGACTAAACTGCTGAAAACTATTCTGTCTCACTTGCTCTACACTAATTATGCTTCAAACAAATTTAATTCAGAGTCTTTTCATGCAGCCTTGCTCATAAATGTACAGCAGTATAGTATCAGTTCACTCTTTCGGCTGTAAGACCTTTGGTGCTTTGCTGGTCTTTATTCACAAGTGACGTAAAAATCATTGAAAAAAGGGGGTTGTGACGATACGTGGAGACCTAAATGCATAAAAGAGATGATGTATACATATAAAAAGGGAATTTGGACTGAGAAACTGCCTTAATGTTGTGATTTATTGCATTACATTATAGTGTCCCAAGGGAGTTGGTAGAAGCCCCATTAAATAATGGAAAATCTCACATCTCTTGAGGACCAGAACATATGAGAACTAAAAAGAGGAAAATTGAACAGATTTTATCTAAGCTAGAACTGGTCAGTTTCTCTTCCCATTACAATATTCCCAAAGGAGCAGCAGTAAAGACATACAACATTTTCCTACCATTTGTATTTGTATGACATACAGTATGAAGCATGTTCCAAAAATAATTTCCCTTGATGATGATTATTTTTACTATGCAAAGTAACCAGTTTAACAGTAGGAACATTGTCCTTAAATTAATCATTCCATATCATGGCCACTCAAGGAAGCAAAGAATGAACCATTCTTTTATATAATTATCCTGGAACACATTTGATTAAGAATCATGTGCTTAGGACTTTGCACAACAGAGTTTTACTATTGACTTCAATGGCAACAGGCAATGAGCCAGTTTCTCAGAGATGGTGAGAGCTGTGAGAAATTGTTTGTATTTGATTTTACTCAGTATATGGAAGAAAATACTTAGTATCTCATTGACAAAACCCATTTGGTCTAGGTCTACCCGCTGCTGAAGTCACTAAAGTCCTACTAACATTTCTGAGAACAGAATTGAGTTTTTAACCCATGTAAGACCCAAATATCCCTTTCTTTGTACTTTGTTTAGTTCTCCTCTATACTTTTGAAAATGAATATAAAATCCCACTCTGGCCTTGCTTTAGGGTTTACAATGCAATTGTGCTTCCTTCGGGTTGATAAAAGGGGATTCTCATAGACATTCTATATGTCAGCTATTGGAGAAGTAAAGACCAGTTTATGCAAGGTTACTTATATGAATTCTTTTTTCATACACTAGAATTATGCATCAAGACATTTGGACTATAATGCAAAAAGCTGCCTATCTATTATATTACCAACTGAATGTGTTATTAAAATGTTACTGGAGTGCTGCACTTTGATGGTTTCATGCAGTCAGAATCCAACGAACAGCATTTTAGAATCCCATCTTTGCATTACTATTTTTAAGGGTATTGATTTTTTTCTAATAGCCTTTCTGAACTGTTTCTGAGGTTCAATGAGGTTTCTTTATTCCCTAATTACAGAAAGCTTACTGAAGATAATACCATTTTGAAAGACTTTTTTTTCAGTTTAGTTTTGTTTTGATATGCTGACGTTTATGTAAATAAAGACCTGTTTACTCAGTTTCAATATATAGTAGTCTTAAATCAGAGAAAGCTCATAATAAATATGAAACTAGAACATTCCTTTTTGTAAACACATCTGCAAGCCTGACTGCATCTCACTAAGCATTTTATAGGTTCATTACACTACTTGGCTCACATTGAAGTCACCTCAAATTTTATTTTTATTTTTTCTAACCATCATATGAATAAACTTTGGCTTCTGTTTAGACTGGAAAATATCCAGTATCTGCTTATAATCTACAGATTCAGAAAAACATAACGGTTATTACTGGTAGTAAGGCATTTCTCTACACTTGTGTGTCACATAATAAACTTTAGGAAGAATCAGCAGAAATGTCACTAGAATTGTGTGGTCTATTTTATGTAGAGACCTGAAGTTACTGGTTTTCACTTGTGTAAATGTGAAATATTTGCAGCAAAGTTAACTAACATGCAAAATTATATAATCAATAGTAATGGGAGTTGGTTTCAAAACATTCTGCTTTTATAGTTTGACAAAGGGTCCTCATAACAATTATAAAAATTGTTTGCATATTTTTTTTGTTTTTACCCCTTTACAGCTCAGATACTTCTGGAGAGTATCATCATAAGCACTGCCTAAGAACTGGTTTAAGAAGTGGTTTAGAGCAATCTCAGCTGTCAGTTTCTCTACCTGCAATGATGCAGTGCTCTAACATGCCACACTGCGCCAGCTTCTCATCTGGTGCTTTTGCCATTAACATTTTTACCACTTTAGAGCATAAGGAATGTAAGATAAGGTCTTTGTTAAGCAGTTATCTAGACCTATTTCAGTGTTCCCAGGAAAGTCAACATAGTGTTGTTATCAATTATATAATCCTATAGGCTGTAGATATAGAGATACATACATATGCTTCGGCATATACAGTACTTAAGACTACACTAAGGCATTCTTGAGAATGCAAGAAGTAATATAATGAGAGATATACACTATCTCTCTATACACTATTTAAAAAAATACATTATTTTAACAGGATAATATACTTACTTTGCAAACCCACTGACTTCCACATAAGCTTACCACTTGTATCATTGGCAATGTCAAAGCCATCTATGACAATAGTTGTATTGTAGCTCACAAGATTCTTTAATGTCTAACGGATGGTTAACTCCTTATCATCATGAAAAAAAATGTTACTGGTGCAATTTAAATGTTATTATTGATAGTTTTAATAAGTTGTTATCTGCAGCTAGCTAAGATATCAACAATTTCTGGAGGATATTGTTATAAGAATTGCATTTTTCAAGACTAATATTAAAACTTAGTTCCTTGGTCAGCCAAATTGGAAAATTTTAATTCTTCAGTGTGAGTAGTGTTGCAAAAAGTCAATATGGTTAGGATCAATCATGTCCTATTTATTGTTTGGGTGGATGTAGAACTGTCTAAAAACCTGAAAAAAGATGCACATATAATTTACTTAATCTTGGCAGTGCTTGTAAATCTTCAAGTAATAATTATTTATTAAATGTTTGCTTGAGGTGAAAATTAGACTTCAACAATTGAAAATAGATTCAAAGATGCTTGGATCTGTAAGGGTTTTCTTCTTTAAATTTAAACTTTAAACCAGTCTCTTGAGATGCATCTTGTTTCTGAGAGCCCTAGGGAATAGCAGGAAATTCATACATATTTAATATTAGTCAAATCAACCAATGTAGTAACCATGCTAAAAGAATAATTATGCAGACTATTTATTTAAATATGGAATAGGAATTGCATGTTTTTATTTAGAACATTGGAAAGACTTGTAAAATATTTAATTTAAGAAGACATGCTTTGGAGTGATTTTGAGCAATTTATTTACAATATGAAAATATGCATCAAAATACAATCATAACAACATGTTTTAATACATTTGTATTTTCATATTGATTTCAATCATAACTAGGTTAATACTAGTATCATCTTCAGAGAACAGAAATGCTTTGTCTTTTATGGAAAATATAAATATTTGTGCTATAGGTAATTTATTTAATTTTTTAAAAAATTAAGAGATGTGGCAAAACTAATTAACTGCATTTCTAATAACAAAATATCAGTGTTTTTCATGCATATAGTAGCTTTAAGAAATTTCAAATATATTTTATATTTTCCTGATCTAATCTAACAATGGAAAATGATACATATTTGAATGTACCCAGAAACCAATCTTCAGCTATTTTCCATCTTCTAGGATACATACTCTACTGGAGTAACAGTGCAAGGTACTCACAAAAACCAGGAATTCAACCTTTCAGAAACTAATTTCTTATTTTAGTATGATAATTCGTTCTATATTATTCATGTCTGTTGTGAAATCTGTTATTAGATGAAGAAAATCTTGTGTTTAGAAATATTTGCACTGAAACGTGGGGTGAAGAGTGTCAAGTGGTAGGATCATGAAAATACCTTTGGGACCTGTGTGCTTAGTTGAAGACTAAACTCTGAGAAGAGAATTCTTACTAATTAAAGTCAGTTCAGAACTTCTTCACAGCTGCCCTATTGGTTGCTTTCCTGCAGAAATGAGGTAACTGACTTGGCAGTCATCTTTGTCAAAATGTCTTTTTTTTTATTAGCAACTGATTTGACAAAGCCATTTCGGGGGTTTATTCTGTCCAGGTATAGATGATGGCATTTGTCTTAACCAGGGAGAACTGGACTCTTTCACAATCACTTTTATGATTCATTTGATATGTATGCATTACTATAAGATGTATCTTAAACTAAACATGCAAGCTTTACATTGACTACAAGGAGAAACTTGAATAACTAGCTTAGCTAGTCAGCAGACTCCAGTGGAGGTGTCTGTGGTGTAGACCCCTGTATTTCCTCCTTAGAGCTCACCGTGCAATGACACCTCAACTTCTTTAGGTCTCTACTGTTATACTAGCTACGGGAGCTGGCACTTTGGTTGATTATGCTTTTGGAGTCAGCCAGAATTATATGGTTGGCCTGACAAGAAAAAAAAAAAAAAGAAAATTGAGGATGGGTATGTTTTCAATTTGAATTCTGTCATTACAAAGTTTCAAGTCGTATATGCTGGCAAGGATTGCCATTACTGTGCAAAAATGCTTAACAGCATAATGTGCAAAAACGTGGCCACATATACGGAAAGATTTGGATGCCTGGAATTAGGACCTGCAATTGAAACCCTAGAATTGAAAGCTGCAAATCTGAAAACTAAGTGTATAGAGCTGCTACTTCTTTTGAGATGTTTTATCTCATGCATACATGATGCTGAAATCCCACTAGAATTCAGAAACTAGTCTTTTTTACATCTCATCAGAAGCACTTCAGCTACTAGGACTTAAGAGAATCTCCATGTGCAGTTAGGTAGAATGGGGCTTCCTAAACAGTGCCAACAGTAGCTGCTTTTATTTAGGAGATCAGAAGAAAAAGATCAGCTCTTATTTTCATACAAAAGCTCAATGTCGGCGGGAATATTTATCTGAGTTTCTGAGTACAATCCTGTCCATCCAGGAAGATTTTGTCTGTGTTTCTGTTTTAGAGCAGTGTCTAAATGACACTGGGTAGTTGGGAAAGCAAAAAAGGAAAAGAATTCACTCTCTTCTTTTAAGAAGTGATCTTTTATCCTGCCTGCTCAGGAAGGCACGTATGGAAACATGACTGCCTCCCAGAATTCAGAACCATAGCTGCATTTACTTTTCTCTACATCCAACACAGACATGCCTTTGTATAGGGTGGCAGTAGCAAATGGCATGAATCTGAGTATAGGGATGAAGACTGGTACCTTGACATTCTCTCTTCAGTACTTTTTCTCAAGGATACCTTTTTTTGGTGTGTATTTTGTTTTATCATAAAATACAGGCTTAGGGATAAGGCCAGATTTGAGGGACCATCTTTCTGAATTCAGTCTAGCAGGTAGACTCACATTCCAACTCTTATATTCATAAACTTCTGGTGTTGAAGAATTAAACTAACAATAGTTTTCTATTTCCCTCCATGGTTTCAGTGTTTCTCTTTCTCCTCACAAACTGAAAAAACACTTTTTATTTTTATTTTATTTAGAATAAGACACTGTTCTAGGATCTTTTAGCCTCGCTTTTATCTTTCTGGGCAAGTTAAAAAAAAAAAATTAAAAATGCATTTTTCACTGATATGGATAATGCTATGAACCATACAAGTAATATGCCTATTTTTACTGCTGTTTTCTGTCTCTGTTCTGTTTCACTTACAGTGCTAAAGTTAGACAGCAGTACTAATTAAAGATTAGCTGGAAGAAATCAGTAAAGGCATTACTATATATTAACTTTTACTGTTATCTTAAAAGAAACATTGTTTCATCGGTTCATTTCAGAAAGAAAAAAAAAATATTGATGTCACAGATTCCTGAACAAAACAATGTAAAATATGAAGCTTCAGTAACCACAAAGAGTTGCAAGAACAATTTCACCTGCTGTGGACGAATGCTTCATATTGTAATCCCGAGAAAGTCATGCAGCAAACTAGGTTTGCAATTACAGTGCTGTGGATTTTCAAGCATAACTTAATTATTTCATAGCCAGTAAATCGACATTCATTTTTACATGAACATTCATGGGGTAAATACTTTTAAAACACTATGCTATTCTTTATTTCCCAATATTGTAATTGCTTAATTATTAAGTGAGCTATAGTTCATACTATGTGATATTTTGATTTATAATGCGTCTTTGACTTATATAATATTATTCATCATAGCTGACCTGACTTAATCAGGTTTTTTTTTATTGTTGTTCCATTAGTAGTGCAATAGTTACTTTCAAATTTTTCATTCTTTCTGTGCTTTAATTTTTAACAAACTGAAGTTTATAAATTCGAACCAGAAACAGATACTTTGTGCCAGATCCCATCTAGAGTAACTAAGTTCTCATTTATTCAATTCTAGAGAGTTATACTGATTCAATTGGGAATATGACCTAAATACATTATTTTTTAATCTGTAATTTAACAGATATATTTAAGTTCTGAATTGACATAGGGAAAAAGAAACCTTCAGATCTTTCTTTTCTGAATAGGACAAATTTTCATTAGAAAACTAGGAAACCTTGCAGGATCATCAGGATATTTTTGCAGGTTTTTAGTTTAATAATAATTCAGTTTGATTTTACAACAAAACAAAACAAAAGAAACTGAAACAATAATGTAAGTGCAGTAAAATTTTGACATAACATAATATTATCTTCCAGCTTCATTGAAAAAACCCAATGATTTGATTTGTTTCTTTTAAGTGCAAATTATTAGTAGCGTATCTAAAACACTGTATGTACATTGCGGTGAGTTGACCTCAGCCAGTTGCCAGATGCCCACCCAGGTTCCTTTTTATCTCCAGTCCTCAATAGGACAAGCAGGAGAAAATAAAATGGGAAAGTCCGTGGGTCAAGATAAAGACTGGGAATCAGTTACCAATTTCCGTCACCGGTAAAAGAGGTTAAAGTTGGGAAAAAATGATTTTACTGCACAATCATTTAAAATAGAGCTGGGTCGTGAAAAACAAAGGCAAAATTAGAAATACCCTTGTCTTTGCTCCTTTGCCCATGCAGAACTTCACTCCTCCATTCCTGATTCCTTGACTTCCTCACTCTCCAGAGTGGAGCAGGGGGATAGGGACTGGGGGGCTGTGTTCAGTCTGCAACAGCTCCTCCCTGATGCTCCTTCCTCTTCCTGCCTGTCTCCTGCTCTGACATGGGTTCTTGCATGGTCTGCAGTCCTTCAGGACAAACTGGGTTCCACTGACTGTTTTTCACATGGGCTTTAGGGGAATTTCCGAGCTTGTGGAACACCTCCTCCCCCTCCCTTCTTTGACCTTGGTGTATGCATGGCTATTTCTCACACTTTTTTCTCCTCATTCCCCTCTGCCCTGCAGCATTTCACCCTTTCCAAAACCTGGTTCCCCTGAGGCACCACCACCTTTGGCTAGGGGGCTCAGATATGCCCTGAGGTAGGTCTGGTGCAGCCATCTGGAATCCTTGGAACCAGCTCACAGAGATCCCTGCAGCCTCTGTTGCCAACACCTAGACACCTACACCCAATACAGTGCAGAAATATAAATATTCTGAAGATATGCAGAATATTTCTGATTTTCCATTTACAAAGCAGTAACAGGCTTCACAACAGGGATTAAATTTATGAGCAAACTGATCTCCTCTGTAATTAGAACTGTAGTACTCATTGGTTCAGTCAGTGCTGAAAGACCAATGTCTAAAATACTTAAAACCTAAGGATCCAGGTATTTGTGTGATCTTGCTTTTACACTGGATATCTATGTTGTATCTCCACTTGAATGACTAGACCACAAGAGTATGATCTGCAAGTGTTATTGGCAGATTGAGTTCCTTTATTTCGAATGGAAGAAACCTCATATTAAAGGTTTCAGGTTCAATCTCTACAGGTGATCTCCGTTTAGGAATATTACATGTGAGACTAATAGAATGGAATGAAAGGTGATATAAAGAATTTTATTAAAAATACTCTTGTGCATTTATGCAATGTGAATACAGGAGGTTTTAATATACACATTCATCTTAGGATCTAACACAGAACAAGAAGCTTATTCTGCAAACACAATAGGGCTGTTGAATCATAAATGCTACATTGATGACTAAAGTTTGTGACATCAAACTTCTAATCATGTGTCTTAAATCAGCATGGTTATATTTTTAAATTAGGGTGTTATATTACCTTTATTAGCCTCTGTAACAAAATGCATAGTGATTTTCTGCTTTAAAGACAAACTGCAAAGTGGGTAGCAGAATTTATTGCATATACAGTTTATCAATAGATAGTTTCAAAGGTTCTTTTTGACTTTTGGCACTATGCTTGTGTGTATGCCTACCTATTGCAGAAAAAATACAAGGGAAATTTAGGATGCAGAAAGCTGAAATAGGTTAACAATCACACAGAATCACAAGGTTGGAAAAGACCTTTAAAGATCATCAAGTCCAAGTGTTCCTGTCCTATGCTAAACCATATCCCTAAGTACCTCATCTACTTTTTTGTTAAACACATCCAGGGAAGGAGACCCAACCACCTCCCTGGGCAGCCAGTTCCAGGCCCCAACAACTGTTTCAGTAAAAATTTTTTTTCTAATATCTAATCGGAACCTGCCCTAGTGCAGCTTCTTGCCATTTCCCCTTGTCCTATCTCCTGTCACCTGGCTGTAGAGACCATCACCCACCTCTCTACAACCTCCTTTCAGGTAGTTGTAGGTGGGGAGAAGGTCTCCCCTCAGCCTCCTCTTTTCCAAGCTAAACATCCCCAGCTCCCTCAGCCGTTCCTCATAGGATTTGCTCTCCAGCCCCTTCACCAGCCTGGTTGACCTTCTCTGGGCTTGCTCAAGGACTTCAATGTCCTTCTTATGGTGAAGAGCCCAGAACTGGACACAGTACTCGAGATGTGGCCTCACCAATGCCGAGTACAGGGGCACAATCACCTCCCTAGAACTACTGGCCACACTATTTTTGATACAAGCCAGGATGCCATTGGCTTCCCAGGCCGACTCATATTCAGTCTGCAGTCAACCAACAACCCCAGGTCCTTCTCTGCCTGACAGCTCTCCAGTCTCCCCCAAGCCTGTAGCGCTGCATGGGGTTGTTATGTCCCATGTGCAGCACTCTACACTTGGCCTTGTTAAACTTCATCCCCTTGGTCTCAGCCCATTGGTCCAGTCTGTTCAGATCAGTTTCTCAATCAGAAAGCTGTGAGAAACCATGTCAAAGGCTTTACCGAAGTTCAGGTAGACCACACCCACAGCCTTCCCCTCGTCCATTAAGCGGGTAATGGACAATGGCACAAGACTCATAACAGCAGATTTTCCAACATCTAAATGAGGACTGAATTAATCTAAAAATCTGAATGGGGATGCTGAGCTATGGTTCTAGTGAACAGAAAACAACAGAGATGGAAAAAACCTAAACAGATTTATCACAGAATTTCCCATGGCCATCAACCTATGTTTAATTGGTAGCCAATACCTCCACTATATGACTACTGAAGCTTTCTGAAATATTTAGTTTTCTGTTGATTACTGGAGAGTTTTATATATGCATTTATCCTTGGACAGAGTAAGTAGCTCTCTTTTTTTTTTTTTCAATAAAATGGACTTAATTGATCTTGGAAAAATCAAATGGTATTTTAATGATAAAATGGACTTAATTGATCTTGGAAAAATCAAATGGTATTTTAATGATAGTCTAGCTAAGGCTAGCAATTTCTTATGGAACTTGTTTCACTGTAGGTCCCTGTCAGAATGGGTTTTAGAGCAGTCTGGCCCTGAAGGTCTGCACTCCTGTGGAAAGGATCCATGATGGAGCAGTTTGTGAGGAACAAACCCTGTGAGAGGGATTTGTGTTGGGATTCATAAAGGACCATCTTCCCTGAGAGTCACCTAAAATTAGAGCAGGGAAAGATTGTTAGGAGTCTTCCCTCTGAGGAGGAAGGAGGGGCAGAGACAATGTGTGATAAACTGACCGCAACCCCCATTCCCCATCCCCCTGTGCTGCTGTGAGGGAGGTGGCAGAGAATTTCAGAATAAAGCTGAGCCGGGATGAAGGCAGGGGTGGGAGGAGTTGTTTTAAGATTTGGCTTTATTTCTACTTTATTCTACTCTGTTTTGATAGAGTAATAAATTAGATTTTTTCTTTTCCTAATTGAGCTTATTCTGCCCACGACATTAATTGCTGAATGTTCTTTCCCTGTTATCTCTCCCCTGTCCAACCTAGAAGGGGAGTAATAGAGCAGCTTCGGTGGGCATCTGGCCTCAACCCAGGGTCAACCCTTTGTGTATCTAATCTAAACCTACTCTCCTCTAGTTTAAACCCATTAACCCTAATCCTATCACTGCATCTCCATCTTTTCCATAGACCCCCTTCAGGTACTTAAATGCTGCAATAACATCTCCTGGGAGGCTTCTCTTCAGACTGATGAAGCCCAACTCTCTCAGGCTGTCTTCTTAGGTGACATGCTCCAGCCCTCTGATCATAGGCAATATTACTAGAGCCCTTGGTAGTGAAGACAGAGGCAAAAAATTCATCGAATATCCTCACCTTACTCCATGTCCTGGGTAACCAGGTCTTTGGTTTCATCCTGGGGGGGCCCACATTTTCCCACATCTTCCTTTTATCACTGACGTACCTGTAGAAATTTTTCTTCTTGTCCTTGACATCCCTGGCCAGATTTAACTCTACCAGGGCTTTAGCTTTTCTAAACTGATTCCTGGTTGCTGGGACAGTTTCTTTGTATTCCTCCGCAGCTACCTGCCTTTGCTTCCACCCTCTGTAGGCTTCCTTTTTGTGTCTGGGTTTGCTCAGGAGCTGCTTGTTCATCCATGCAAGCATTCCAGTTTCCAGGCATTTTTCCCTGACTTCTACCTTGTTGGGATGTATTGGTCCTGAGATTGGAGGAGGTGATCCTTGAATAATAGCCAGCTGTCTTGAGCCCCTCTTTCTTCCAGGGCTTTGTGCTATGATACTCTACCAAGCAGGTCCCTGAAGATGCCAAAGCCTGCTCTTCTGTAATCCAGGTTAGTGAGCTGTGTGCCCTCCTCACTGTTCTGAGGATCTTGAACTCTTACCATTTTATGATCACTGCAGGCAAGGCTGTTCTTGAGCTTCATATCCCCTACCAGTCCCTCCTTGTTGGTGAGAACAAGGTCCAGCCTGGCACCTCTCCTCATTGGCTCCTCTATCACTTAGAGGACAAATTATCATCAGTGCATTCCAGGAACTTTCTGGATTGCTTATGCCCTGCTATGTTGTCCCTCCATCAGATATCAAGGTTTTCTTGTTTAAAGCTATTTTATTATAGACAGATATATAGGTACCTGAAGTCAAACTGTACCATGTAATTCCAGCATTTAAATATATTTACATATCTGGACTGCTTTTCTTAAATTATGAATCATGTATACTGGTTTATAGTGGCCCACTACATGTAGATACACTGACATATCCTAGAAAACAACAGAATTGTGTGTTTTCTACAGAGCACGCATACAGGCTAACAATGAGAATGAGGACATAACAGCTAGGGCAGGTGGATGTTACAAGTGCAATAAATGTATGGTAAAAGTGGAACCATTCTTCAATCTCAGAAGTTACAATGACTCTCAGAATTAGTTTAAGTAAAACTGTGTAACAACTCTTTCAGTAATAAATGAATTAGAGGTGTATCCATACGTTTCCAAAATCTTCCAGCCTCTACAGATAGCCATCTACAAAATCAAAAGAAATCCCACATGAAGATTTGGATGACAACACTCTCCTTCTTAGTTTTGTGGTCCCTTGGAGAATTTCAAGTTTGTTATCCTGTACTTTAAAAATACTGTCAGATAATGTTGTTTTCTTCCTCCTTTTTGCTAAAAAAGTCTAAGATTGGCACAGAAAGTTAGAATCTCAGTTTTCCTTGTCTTTTTTTTCATGCAACAATGTCATCAAGGGAATGATAAAATTTTTATTTAAATTTTTGATGATTACTGGAAGTTGATGATGAAAAAATACAAGATAAAATATGGATTGAAGCAGTCAGTATACTATGCAAATTATGAATGGTAAAATGGACAGATTGATTAGATCCTAGTAGGTGGAATACTTGGAGAAAAGATGCCTGTCACATAAGCTTTTTGAAAGGTGTCAAGTAAACTGAACAATCCTTTAAAAGGATACCTTTTAATTACAGAGTTTTAGACTTACAAAATTCTATAAGAATTTTTTTTCTGTGTGCAGAGTCCAGCTTATTGAATTCTGGAATAAACTGTATCTACTTCTTCCTTTCATTTTCAGTCATCATTCCTGAGTTAGGCTCACTTGGTATCTATTCTATTCTATTCTATTCTATTCTATTCTATTCTATTCTATTCTATTCTATTCTGTTCTGTTCTGTTCTGTTCTGTTCCGTTCCGTTCCATTGCATTCCATAGATATACTTAGATACTTATATATGCATGTTTTCTTGCAAATTAATCTTCTGACAACTAATTTAAAAAAAAAAATTAAAAATGGAGAAACCTCAAGTCTAAATTAAGATTTAGATTTATCCTTAGTAGGAAAAAAAAACCCTCAAAAAGAAAATAATATGGTAACTTTAAAGTCACATGAAGTTTCAGCCACTCAGCTGCTGCAATATCAAAGTGAATGACATATTGATAAAAATCTGAAACTCTAGAAAATGTATCCATAAACACATAGTTAATCATTGCTATTATGTTAAGTATAGTGAAGCAGTGATAATTTGCCTGGTAAATTACAGTATATTATGGAGTATACTGTAAACACACATACTCATAAGAAACAATTATATATTTTAAAGGAGATAAAGCAAAACTGCCATTCGCAAATGACAATTCTTTTCATGTAGATATGATGCAAAAACATATTTATCAAGTACCAGTATGACTTTTAAATCAGTTTTCACAGAATTTAGTGCTTTGATATGTATATATGCACTGGAACAGGCTTCCCGGAGAAGCAGTAGATATCCCCTCCCTGGAAATGTTCAAACCCAGGTTGGATGAGGTTTTGGGCAGCCTGGTCTGGAGAATGGTGCCCCTGACCATGGTAGGAGCTTGAAACTGTATGATCTTTAACATCACTACCAACCCAAACCATTCTATGATGTTTCAATGATATAGTTGGCTGAATATGTAGCTGTTAAGAAATAACTTTCAGTGCAAGCTTTGATCAATGGAAATATTCACACTCCAAAAAAAAAAAAAAAAATCCCTGAAGAACCTGTTTTGTTTTGGGGGTTTTTTTAAAGCTATTTGACCTTAGTGAGTACAAAATTCTCTATGCTTTGAATTTTATCTGTATGATACAGGGTTGCTGTGGCCCAAAAGGAGCTATTTAGGACAGCATCCCTCCCTTTGGGACGTACAACCAAGCTTGTGATGCCCTTGGACTAAATTAAGGTGGAAGGACACCAGCCCACCTATTCAACAATTTATTAACACAAAACACAAGGCAAGACGTTGCAAACAATAACTCAATAACAACTACTTAACCGGATAACTGTTTAACTAGATAACCAAAGTCCCATGTGGCACAATCTTACTTGAAAAGAGAGAAAGGAAGAAGGAGAAAGAAAGAGAAAGAGAGACAAATATCACCACCCATCATGTGTGACCTCTTGATCCTCTTGATCTTGGTGTTGTCTTGGTGGTGGGGGTCCCTTGTTTCTCAGTGTTGTGTCCTGCCAGTGAGGGTTCCCCTTATTCAATTTGTGGTAAGGGTTCCCTGCTTTCAGGGGATGGTACCATTTTTATACAGTCCCAGTTGCAAGAAATTTCATACTTAAGCATGGTGGGCATGGTGTCATGCTGTGGTAGGCATTCCTAGTTCAACCCTACTCCTGAAGGGCCAGAAACTGATGTCTCGTTTTTGCTGGTGATTTCCTTTGAAACAATAAATGTTTAAGGCAAATGTCCCAAAATCTGTCTCATGCTTGAAATGTCTAAGTGAAGGAAACAAAAACTGGTTAGAAACTGGCAAGTAAGAAAAGTGAATCTGACCAGCCTCCTTTATTATCCAAGCCGGAAGCAACAGAAGACTTAAACACAAGGGAAAATCAAGCAAAGTAGCATTTAAGTAAGAGATAGAAGACATGGCTAAATTTTGGTTTAGCTCCTTTCTCTGCAAGGTTTGCCCCTGCTTTACCTCAATATGCTGGTCTCCAGGTTCCCTTTCTCTTTCCATTCTATTTCATTGTGGTGTGTCTGCTCTCAAGTCACTGCTACTATCTTTCCTGAAACACACTTTCTCCTCTCACAGTACTGCAGTGTTGGAGGGGGCCAGGTTGGTGGCTGAAAAATACTAATTAGCTAGATGATTTGTGTCACATATTCCTTGTATCTTCACAGGGCAACCAAGAACATAATGAGACACTACAGTATCAAGCAGGACATATTATTTGGTTGGATGTGTGTCTAAATGATGTTACTTGAGCTGTAGGAAGACTACTGATGATTTATAGAGTGTGCAATAAACGTTTGCAGCAGTGATTTTAGGAAGAAGTTACTTTTGAATCCACCTTAGACTGAAATTTAGGAAGCATTTCTTTACCAAGAAGGTGGTCAAACATGGTAACAGGTTTCCTACAGATGTGGTCAATGCCGCAGGGCAGTCAGTGTTTAAAAGGCATTTGAGCAATGCCCATAGTAATATGCTCTAATTTTTGGTCATCCCTGAAGTGGTCAAGCAGTTGGACTAGATGGTCATTGTAGGTCCCTTCCAACTGAAAATATCCTATCCTATCCTATCCTAGTATGCAGGGTAAGAAGCAGCAACATAGAATGAAGGTATTGACATTGACTACTCTAAATTAAAAAAAAAAATTACAAACGATTTGATCTTTGCTTTTGTACATTCCATGATGTGGGACAAACTCCTTGAAAAGAGTCTCTCTCTAAAAAGGGAATCTTTTTTTTACCTTCCAACTCAAGTTATTAATCAATGCAAAACTCTCAGTTACGGATGAAACTTCTTATCATGATATCATAATTTTGCTCTTGAAATGTAGTTTTCATTTTAAGATATTGATAACAGAAGCTAGATAAGAAACTTTACTTTGCCTTCCAGCATTAGAAAATGTCTTGCACTGCTAATCAATTATCTCTTTGCTTTTAAAATAACTCTACTTTGGGTATAATAGGATTCTGTATATGAATATACAATGTGCCTTTGTGTGCACATGTGTATGTGCATAGATGAGTATATACTTTGTCCTTTCTGTGAATATAAGGCAGAGTTTTAAATAACTCTCTGTTCTCAAGGAAAAGGTACCCCTTTCCTCTAATGAAAACCAAGATGAAATAATTTTAATATTGATGTCAAAATAAGTTTCACAGATGAACAAGGATTAAGGATTCAAGTTAGTATATTTTGGGTTAATATTTATATTTTCATTATATATTAAAATTAATATATAGTTAACAATTAGGAAGTCTGTCATGTTCAAATTACTTTTTAATACAATATATAATATTTGGAAAGTTTCTTTTTTCATTATGGTAAGAAGAACAAAATAAAATATCTATATTGGGCATTTTTTTTATATCAAGAATTATAATTATCTAGACAAATAGTTCCAAAAATAGATGCTTTCTACAGAAAAGTTTGAAAACGAATTGTTTTCTCAGATCAGGAGTGATGTGGACAAATCACAAAAGGTAATTTTCTTTGACAATGAGACCTCTTCCTAATTTAAAAAAAAAAATTCAATTAAAAACTATACCAGCCATGGGATTAAGGTCAAGTTTCTCAATAATATTGGAAAATGTAAACTTCTGTACCAAAGTAATTAATTCCATGATTTGTGCAGCTCCAGTTTAAGTTTGTTGGCTTTCTTATAGCACGGGGAAAAAAAAAAAAAAAAAAAATAAAACAACACACCAAAATCACATTTTTTTAA
>VZTU01027149.1:0-28524 GCA_013400835.1 Zapornia atra | reverse complement strand
CCTTTCTTTCTTTCTTTCTTTCTTTCCTTCTTTCTTTCTTTCTCTCTCTTTCTCTCTTTCTCTCTCTTTCTTTCTTTCTCTCCTTCTCCCTCCCTCTCTCCCTGCCTCCTTTCCCTTCCTTCCCTTCCTTCCCTCCCTCTCTCCTCCCTCTCTCTCATCTCTCCTTTTGCTTCTTTCAATTTCTTTTTCGCTCTTGTATTTTTTTTGTCTCTTTAAAAGTAGCTTTCTTTTCTGAAGCACAGTACAGGGGACTTAAGGAACAGCTTTAACAGAAATTCTGTTACAATTAGAAGATGGGGCTATAAAAGCTGCAATAACTTCAGACTTGGTGGAGAACTTTGAATGGTGAACAGACAAACTCATACATGTTCCAGGAGTTCAGGGGATAAACACCTTTGAGGGTGGGGGGGGTTGCTACAAATATCAAAGAGTTGGCAAAAAAAGCCATTCTGAATTTATGTTTTAAATATATTTTAAATTCTACCAAAATTTCTGGAATTTGACTTTTTTTCAAGTGGGCATTAATGATATATACATTGGACTTCTAAATCACTGGGTTCAATAACGAATAGTTCATTGACTGCTGGTTCAATGAATTTTGTGGAAATTCATGAACCAAGCAGGCAAAGAGAAAAGGTAACTGTTATTATTTCAAACGAAGATTTTATGTCTTAGTGGCATTGTGAAAGATTGACCTTCACATGAGATATTGCTGTTCTTGCATTACCACCCTGATATCAATAGAAAACTGCTTTTAATCTACACAAAGGGCCCTGTTATCCTCTCAATGCATGGGGGATTATCATGCTTAACTCTCCAGAACATCGAGAGGCAAATAGACCCCACAGTCTCTATTGCTGTGAAGCAATTTCTTGAACATATTTAATTTACTTTTAAATAATTTTGAGAAGTTTGGGGGTTTTTGTTGTTGTTATTGTTTTGTTTTTGTTTAAACTAGGGAGTTGACTGTTGTAAACTTGTACCAGAACATTATTTGATACATTGCTAGGATTTACTGAGTTCTCAATATTAGTAATTACATTAAAATAGTCATGATCACCTAGGTTAACCATATGATCTCTTCTCAGTAATGCTTATAGTAGGAGCTAAGTACTTCATGTTTTAACAGAACTGCAAACATGGTATTTTTATAGGAATCTGTCAGAGGGCACATCTCATTTACAAAGAAAAGCAGGTAATAATGATAATATATTTGTTTATCAGCATTTATTTTCATAATACGCAATTGCAATGATACTCTTCCTTGCTAAAAATTACATTGCATACCTGCATTTTGCATTTCCAGATCAGTAAGATAACCATGGGTTACTGTGTTCTTAAATATATATATATATATATACACACATATAAATATCTGTGTTGGTATGTGTGTACTGTGTCTGCACACTGAAAACTTTTAAATATTAAAAAGAAGTATTGCATCCTATATTTCATCTATTCTTACAAGACAAGAATGACAGTATTAAGATGCACATTCAGGATAGCACTCTTTCTACTTTGAACGCTGTCAAGAACAAAGTGCTTTACAGACTTAAAATAAATCTAGGTACTAATCCATTGAATTTCTGACAACAGGAGCCCAAGGTTTCCATGCACTTAGCTGAGTACTGCATAAGAGCTTGTGCATTATTTATGTCCACTAATGGTGTTGCAATGCTCTTTGTGTGAAGCAGTGACAGTGCAATCTACTAAGATAGCTGCTGCTGTGGACAAAGCCATACATTTTCCTGGGCTTGAATTTTTGACAGAATACTCTATTAATGCCAATTCTGCTTAAGTAAATGCTGAACAGGGGTCAGTTCCTCCCCCCCATTCCCCTTATTATTTAAGAAAACAGTGCCATAAAACTGAAAATGATGTTCTGGGCTTTGCTGAATTTTGCAACACGATAGTAGCTGATAAAGGTCAGTCTGCTTTTTTGTCTACTTTTATGATTTTGTGTGATGGTCCACAGACTAAATAGGAAAGCTCTTAGCATTGGAGAAGGGAGGTGCTATTAATTCCAGTTTCATTGCCATTATACTCTTCAGTGGATCAATAGAATTAAATGAGCTGAGATATTAGGAAAATATTGTGAAGAGAAGTAGGGTGGTATTATTTGACTAAGGTTAGGATGAATAGAAAATAAAGAACCATTTATACTGGGATGTCAATAAATCATAGAACCCATATATAAAATGGAATAGGGCATAACAATCATAAGCTTTCAAATGACCATAATATCTTTTTTTTTTTTTTAATATGTGAATGTTTGGCTGGCAATTTAAAGGTACATTGCAAACACACACATACACACACACACACATACATAATTTTAAATGAAATGAATTAAAAATTATTTTAATTCTCTTTATATAGTAGGTTTTGTAATCATAATAAGTTTATCATAGTAATTTTTAAATATCTGTCCTCTTTACTTGCTTCTATAACTACTTAAGACCTGGAAGTTCTAACCGGGACATGACTGAGCCGCAGATACATTTTCCCCTGTGATTTCCTCTTTGTACAGCCTGCTGCTTCTGCAATTTCCATTTCAGCCTTGCATTTTCTGCTTCTAGCAAATGCTTTTCTGGAAAGCTTGTAAAACATTGCATACATCAAATAAATCTACAGAAATTACTAACTGAAAGGACATGAAATAGCTCCTTTTGGAGTCACCTTACATGGATGCCTGTGGGAGATAGACAAAGGACTTCCAGGTAATAGAGATGGAAAAAAAAAAAGAAAAGAGAAACTATGAAGATTAACACATTTGTCTTCATCCTTTCTCAGAATCCACAATATTAACAGCAACAGTTCTCACCATTGGAAGAGCTCATTGACCATAAAGCAAGCTTTTTTTTCTTTGTTTCCATTGTACGAGTGGGAAAACTAAGATTATATGCAGGCTAAGGTTTCCTGGAGTAATAGACCTAAAGGCAGAGGTATAGTCCTGTTGCAAGCTTGATGGTTACTTGTAAGTAAAATAAGTTTTGAAGAGAAGTGGGATGATATTCACTTCAGCTAGAAGTGAATCCTTATGTATTTATTTAAAAAAAACAAAACCCAAAAATAATCTACAACAACAAAATAGGTTAACCTGTTTAATAATTTGGGATAAAACTGGCAAACTGTACATATGAAGGTTATTTTTAACACTAAAACCGTGCTATTTACTTTTTATGAGGCTACACAGACAATCACCTTTCAAACTGTTGAAACAAAGAAAACATTTTGTTCATAACCATGTTTTCACTTCACCTACACTCTTCCGTTAACATCTCAACCCTTTCTGCCTGTCCTGTCTCTGTCTCATAATCTATTCAGTCTTAAAGCTTTTTGTTCTTAAAGCAAATTATATACTACTAGTACTACTACTACTACTAAATCTCTTGTTCTTTCTTAGAATCACAAAATTTTGTAGATTTTTCCAGGGTCTCTAGAAGTATTTCATCCAATGCCTTGCTCAAAGTACCTCAAGGTGTAGCAGGTTGCTCAGGGCTGTGTCCATCTGAATTCTGATTGTTTCCAAGGATGCAAATACCACAGCTTTTCTGGGCAGCCTGTTCAAGTGCGTGTCCACACTCTATTTCTCTTTCATCTTGGAACTGAATTTCCTAAATCAAACTTGCTACATCACTTTGTTCTGTGCATGGTTAAATCTGGCTCTGTCTTCTTTATAACTTCTCTTCTTTATAGTTAGAAGATTCCGGTCACTGCAGGCAACATTTGGCAACCTAAAAGAATAAACAGTTTTATGCAAGCTGCTGTAACGGAGACTGACAGGCCACCTTCATCACAGGTGATGCTACCAACCCACTCAGTGTAAATCAGCATGAAGACCCCTGTTTTGCACAGCTGCAACTATAGTTACTGTAGCAAAAACTTACATCACGGTATGACTGGGAAAACAGCTAGTGTAGGATCAGATTAAGCAGATAGCTTAATGATCTCAGTCATGTCTATAAATATGTAAAGAATGAGTGTCAGGAGGATGGAGCCAGGCTCTTCTCAGTGATTTCCAATGATAGGATAAGGGGCAATAGGTGCAAGCTGGAGCATAGGAGGTTCCATATGAACATAAGGAAAAACTTTTTCACTATGTGGGTGGCAGAGCACTGGAACAGGCTGCCCAGAGAGGTTGTAGAGTCTCCTTCTCTGTAAACGTTCAACCCAGACCTGGATTTAATCTAGGTGATCCTGTTTTGGCAGTGGGGTTGGACTAGATGATCTTTTGAGGTCCCTTCCAAACCCTGACATTGTGTGACTCTGTCATTCTGTGTGATTCTCTCTAGGTAGGTGTGTTGGTTTGACCCTGGCTTGAGGCTAGACACCCACCAAAGCCACTCTATCACTCCTCTTTTCAACTGGAGAAGGGAGAAAATATATATGAAGAGGCTTAGGAGTCGAGATAAGGACAGGGAGAGATCATTCCGCAATTAGTGTCACGGGCATAACAGAATAAAGAAAACTCTCTAATTTATTACACTACACTACACACCCAGTGAAACCAGAGTTGGATAATGAGAAATGAGACCAGATCTTAAAGCACCTGCCCCCCTGCCCCTTCTTAGCAGATTTAACTTTATTCATTATTTCTCTATTTAACTCCCTAGGGTGACATGGAGACAGGGGGGGAATAGAGGTTTTGGCCAGTTCCTCACGAGTTTTTTTCCTTCTTAGTGCCGAGGTGGGGGGGGGGGTGGGTATTCCTCACACTCTTCTCCTGCTCCAGCGTGGGGTCCCATCCACAAGAATCAGTCCTCCACAAACTTCTCCAATGCTCCAACAGGAATCCTTTCCCACAAGGCTTTAGATCTTCGATCTTCACCAACTTCCCTAGCGTGGGTCACTTCTATGGTGCGCAGTCAGAAAATCATAGAATGCCTCTCAGTCTCTCAGGCCCAGACTGCTCCAACCTGGCCCTCCAGGGAGTCACAAGCCCCTGCCCCCCAGCAAACCTGCTCCAGTGTGGGCCTCTGTCTCTCTCTCTTTCCACAGGCTGCAGGTTCTGCCAGGGGCT
The DNA here is from genome assembly GCA_013400835.1 of Zapornia atra. Classification (NCBI taxonomy): domain Eukaryota; kingdom Metazoa; phylum Chordata; class Aves; order Gruiformes; family Rallidae; genus Zapornia; species Zapornia atra. The sequence continues at coordinate 23,501 of VZTU01027149.1, read as the reverse complement.
TGCTCCAACATGGGTCACAGTGTATTCCATGTCTCCACCTGCTCCAGCATGGGGCCTCTCCACAGGCTACAGGTGGGGCCTCGTCCTTTTCTATGGGCTGGGGGGACACACACCTGCTCCACCATGGTCTTCTCCATGGGCTGCAGGGGCATCTTTCTCTCTGGCACTTGTAACACCTCCTCCCCCCTCTTATTCACTGACCTTGGTGCCTTCACAGTTCCTTACAACTTCTCACTCCCTTGTCTGGTGGCAAAAAGCAGCTGTGAATTTTTTTTCCTTTTAAACGTGATTCACAGAGGAGCTATGGCTGTCACTGATTGGCTCGGCCTTGGTCAACGAGACCATCCTTGAGCTCAGGTGGTATTTACACAGTTTAATCCTTCTTGCAGAAGCCAACCCTGCTGCTCACCACTTCCCCCTCTGCTTCTACAAGAACCCATCCATGCAAAAACACAAAACTCTTTAATACCTTATTTCCCTCCTTACAGTCATCTTTTACTTCTACCGTGATGGGTAGCTCCACTATCCTCCTTGTCATTTGGGTATTATATTCAGCTAACTTACAGGATATATCTCATTTTTCAGGTTCCTCTTGTACATTGACTCTGATTTATGGTTTGTGGTATGTCTCCCCAAAACTGGAACACTTGTCCAGGATCCCATATCTTTGTGTCACCAGAAATTTTTTAGATCTTCGTGAGTCTTGCCCTGTCTAGCCTGTTAAATGGCATATCTTAAGTTTCCTTTTCAAGAACATTCTTAAACTCCCCCTGACCTATATTCACTTCACATTAAGCAGAGTCTTACTCATGAACCTTTGAGCAGTGTGTGACATGTGCCATCACTGTCTGTTTGTCAGTTTTTTTCAATCATAAATTGTTTTAAGGCATGCATTGTATGACATGGGTTAATTGGAAACGTGTAAGCCTAAGCCTACCTGCAGTCTTCCTTCACTTCTCTCCCTTAAAACTCTGATGTGATTTCTTGGATGGGGGGAAATAAAACAATCAAGCTTGACAGCACTTATGTTTAATATATGTTTGGTACCTTTAGCTAATATCTCACAGCTTCCCTGTCCTTAACATTTTGTTTCTAGCTATGATGACATTCTTATACTGAGATCAGGCATTGTATGTTTGTTTCAGCTTTGTGTGAAATCTAGGTGTTCCTTGACAACCAACTATGAATGTTTATAGTGGAATTTATCTCACTTAAGAGTGGAGATACCTAGACCCAAACTAACCAATTTACAGTATCTGCAATCAACAGAGGAAAAATAAGCATGATTAATCAGATCTATTTTTGATATCTGCATTTGATGGAAAGCATCACACTTAAATTACTTATTTTAGCGGTCTGTTTGGTACAATTCTGTGTCTATCTATCTGAGCCAGGGGAGAAAATACTGTTGAGTTAGAGTCCTGAAACAGACAATTACAATGACAATGAGTAGTGGGGAAAAGTGTAGAAGTCTCACAAAATGCTCAAATAACACAGAAGCAGGTCATGCTTCCTGTAAAAGATTAAGTTCAAAGGTCACTCTTGAGAGACAAAGATTAAATCATCTCTCTATTTAAGCTCTTATATAATTTAGTTTGCAATCTATATTCTGAACTATGGCACTGAAAATCTGAAGTAGTTCAACAGCCTTGCAAAGAATTTAAGTAGGAGCTCTGTCTGGTCTATATGTCTGGCCTTATACAGATATATGCCTGTCAGCTATGCTATAAATTTCTATAGCTTTTCTTGATTTCAGTGACCAATTTGCATATGGTGAGAAGCTGATCCCTTATATCTAGAACAGAAATAGAAGGAATCTTATCCAGTGTTACCATATAGCAGCTTCTGTATTTGTGCCAGCAAATCTGACATAAACCCTGATTTTCACTGGTTTATCTTAGACATAATAATAATAAAAAAAAATCACTTCAGTTTAAAGCTGGGTGCACCAGGGCTCTGTCTGAAGCAATTTCTATTTTATAAAATCTGAAAAGCTGGTTGAGCCTATTTTACTTATAAAAGTGTCAAGAGAAGTTGCTAGAGGTTTCAGACTGTTGTACTCTCAGCTAAAATACTTCAAATCTGTATGAGCCTCATTCAATTTCAGATATTTTCTACTTTCTACTGAAAAGAATCTGTGGAAATTTGCTCTGTAACCAGACAGCTGATTCAGCAAGAAATAAGCAATAAATAATGGAGGGGTAAGTTACCATTTATCTAATTTGTTTATTTCTACTAGGAATCTTATATAGTTGTAACTTTCCACCAGTATGCCTATTTACTATGGCTGGAAAATGATATGGGAGCTACCAAATCTTTTTGGAGGGACACCGATTTATTGCTCCAAATACTATTTAGTGGGAACTGGAATGAGAAGTTTGTCTCAAACAATCTGTCTTGCAAGATAACAGAATCTAAAGAGGCAGGATAACATTTTTGGACTGGGTCTCGCCTCACAAGGGACTTGATTCTGCAAGCATCTGCAGGGTCTTTGCCTTGGTCTAGGACCTCTGTCCTCCAAAGATTATAAGGGCCTGTAGAGTCTTGATCTCAAAGCAGATGCTTTGATAACCTGGGCATTATGCTCAGGTGGGGTCCTCATCCAATTAACCATCTGGACAGTGACCCTGCAAGGGCAGCCCCTCTTTCAGTAGCCACCCTGAAAACCAGAATCCTGTCTTTATCTAGTAAGGAACAGTGACAGGCACATGGACCCCTGTGGAAGCAGAGCACCTTCTTGCAAAAATCCTGTGTAAAGCCACTTGAACAGGGTCATTGCTCTATCAGCCCAGTTGCAGGGGTCAGATGATCAACCACTTGGGACCCCCCCTTCCCCACCTACTCATTTCCAGAATACAACTCAACACTGAGTCTGCACAAGAGATGCTCAGCCTCCACACAAGGGTGGGGCAAAGGAGCAGAAAAGATGCAGATTTGGGACATCTGGCCCACACCCACCATCCAAGGACTAGAACTTTATGATGATTTACACTGGATCCCTAGGTACTGATATCTTTTCTCTCTCTCTCTCTCTCAACTTCTAACCTTATTCTCGGCACATATGCTAACAGCATTTCTAGTTTTGCTAAGTTTTACTAATTGTAATCAATTGCTCTGAATATATAGTGTGGTGTACTTTTGTTTGCAAGCTTTGTAATCATATTTGTTTTAAGTGAAGTTGTGCTTTGCTTGAAGCTCCTGGGTAATTGTTGTTACTCCTGATTACTGTGCAGAGGATTATAGATGCTGATCTCATTGCTGGTCTGGTTGTTATAAGAGATTAGATAGGAGAGGGTTAACCGGACTCCTGGGTCAGGTAGGACTGGTTAACTCTACACATACTCATCTGCTGGGATGGGACAGGCAGGTCTGAGAAGAAGACTGGGTCCAGGTGCACCAAGATTCCTCTCTGAGGTGTTTAGAAAGCAAGGGAGTCCAGTCTGAATGTCCCTGGTTTGCCCGCCTGGTGGAATATGACAACTGGTACTTCTGTCCTACCAAAGAAGAAAATTCCTTCTCACACACACTTATATAACACAACCTTGTATGAATCCACAGCACATCGGAATTCATTGATCATCTGTGCCCATAATATGAAGTCTATCAGGTCAGGAGAAAGGACAGAGATGGAAGTACTTGCTGCAACTTGGTGCACACTACTTAACATGTCTCTCCCCTTTCACAGTTGAACAATATGCCTCTTCTTAGTTATGAGACTGGTGGAGTTAGGTGCACTGTAGATGCATGGTACAGATTGTATTCTTGAGAGAACTGTGTGACTCCCCTCCTCAACTGGACAGGGAGAGAAAATATAACTAAAGGCTCATGGGTCCAGGTAAAGAGGTAAAGATAGGGAGAGACCAATTATTGTCACGGGCAAAACAGACTCAACTTGGAAAAAATAGTTTAATTTAGTACCAATGAAATCAGAGTTGAGTAATGAGAAATAAAGTCAAATATTAAAATTAATTACATATTTAAAACATATTGCCCCCACCCTTCCCTTCTACCCAGCTTTAGCTTTATACCCAATTATCCTACCTTCTTCCCAACTGCAGAAAAGGGAATGGGGATTATGGTCAATTCATCACATGTTGTCTCAGGCACTCTTTCGTTCAAGAGGGAGAATTCCTCACACCCTTCCATTGCTCCAGCATGGGATCCCTCCCATGGGAGACAGTCCTCCACCAACTTCTCTAATATGAGACCTTTCTACATGCTAAAGTTCCTTATAGACTGCTATAGCATGGGTCCCTTCCATGTGGTGCAGACCTTCAGGACCAGGCTGCTTGATTGTGGGTCTCCCATGGGGCCACAAGTCCTACCAGAAAACCTGCTCCAGCATGGGCTCCTCTCTCCACAGCGCCACTGATCCTGCCAAGAGCCTGCTCCCACAGGGTCACAGACTCCTTTGGGTACATCCTGCTTTGGTATGGTGTTGCCCATGGACAGCAGGAGAATCTCTGTTCCAGCACCTGGAGTACCTCCTCCCTCTCCTTCACTGATCTTGGCATCTACAGAGTTGTTCCTATCACATATTCTCCAGCTGCAGTTGTCGAGGCTTTTTTTTCACTTCTCAATATGTTGTCCCAGAGGCACTACCACTCTGTCTGATGGGCTTGGCCTTGACCAACGGCAGGTTCATCTTGGGAGTGGTTCTATGGGACATAGAGGAAGCTTCTAGCAGCTTCTTACATATGCCATCACTGTAGTGCCCCCTCTACCCTCCCCACCTCCCCCCAAAACCTTGCCATGCAAAACCAACAGAAATGGTCAGCATTGACTGCTTTTTATAACCCTCACTCCTGGTTCAGTAGCAGAATAGCAAACTTATAGCAAATAAGCAGGAACAGTGCTGGGAATAACCACATAGAAAGTAAAAGAACTGTGAAGAAATGTCTGTATATAATGTGATACTTTTTGTATTGAAATCCTGGCATGTCTTCCTAACTCTTCTCTCACTATGTTACTGTTGTTGAATAATGAACCTATCAGCAGATCACTTGCTTTTGTTACTAAATGTTTGCTGTATGTTGATTTAAGATTCCTGTCATGGTACCAGAAAAAAAGAAAGCTGATGAGTATATCTTTAAGTTGTATAAATTCAGAGATTCACTTTTTTTTTTAATTTCTGGCAGAAATCAACACTGCTGGTAAATATATAACAGATGTACCAACGTGCCTTGAGATGAATACATTATGGACAAAAAATCATATTTATTCCCATCACAATAACAGTTTGTTTTGATCACCTGCTCTTTCTGGTTGCACCTGTGGCTTGTTCATTTGGTTGGAACATGGGAAAATGCCAGGATCAATACAAGCTCTGGATTCTTGCTCCCTTGTGTGGGTGTTTCTTTTAGTTATTCTCCAAATGTTCTTTGTGTACAATCTTTATGTATAATAAAGAAAAATAGAAAGAAAAAAAGAGAAAGGCATTAGTGCAATACTAAAGCTTGAGAAATGAAGCAATCAAAAACCCAGGGAATTCCACATTCCAGAGTGGTTTCTAAACTTGTCATGGTTTAACCCCACCCAGCAAATGAGCACCACACAGCTGCTAGCCCACTTCCCCTGTATGACAGGGTGCGGGAGACAATCAGAAGAATGAAAGTGAGAAAACTCCTGGGTTGAGATAAAGGCAGTTTAATAGGCAAAGCAAAAGGTACACATGAAAGCAAAGCAAAGCAAGGAATTCATTCACCACTTCCCATGAGCAGGCAGGTGTTCAGCCATCTCCAGGACAGCACAGGTTTCCCATAAAATCATGTGTAATAGAAAACAAATACCATCATTCTGAACATCCCCTCTTCCTACCTCATCCCCCAGCTTGATATGCTGAATGTCATATGGTATGGGATAACCCTTTGATTAGTTGGGGTCAGCTGTCCTGGCTGTGTCCCCTCCTGATTTCTTGTGCACCCCCAGACTGCTCACTGGTGTGAGAAGCAGAAAAGGCCTTGAATCTGTGTAAGCACTGCTCAAAACCAACAAAATGGTCTCTGTTATCAACACTATTTCCAGCACAAATCCAAAACATAACCCCAGGCTAGCTACTCCGAAGAAAAGTAACTATCCCAGCCAAAACCAGCATAAAAGCTTATCTCAGTTGTACCTTTAAAACATGGTGGTGAACAATTTTATTTTCTTTGAGATGAAAAGAAATTGAACAGTACTTAGTGAAATCAGCAGGGAAATATAAATACATTCTTTATCTGCAAAAACAGTACCTTTAAAATTCTTATACAATCTGGGCGTGTCTCCTCTATGACTTTTGCTTGTACGGCATTTCAAATACATTGCTACGTATACATGCAGACTGTACTGTACGGCCGCTATTCTGAGAGCTGCTTTATTTCCTTCACAAAGTTCTGCTGACTTCACTGTAGTATGTTGAAGAAGAAAGACACATCATTAAAACTTGCAGTGTTTGACAGACTGCCATGATAGGGAGAGTAACTCCGCGTTTTCCCTTTCAGGGTATTATATTGCAAAGCTTAAGCTCTGTTCCCTGAAAATGGTGTGTTTTCACCCCTGAATTCTGGCGTAGCGACTGTTTGAGACAGATTTGCCTTACACAGAACAGCACACCAGCATGAGGCATTCAACGTAGGAGCATCACCAGCTGAGATATTAGATAAAAACGGTGTAAAGTAGCGGGCACTTCCTCAGGGTGAAGTGCCTCTGGAAGGACATACATTCAGTACAGCAGGAGCCTAGAGTGGCTATGTTTCCAATTTACTTCTGTCAGGTTCATAAAGTCAGTGAAGATTAAACATAGCTTAAGGTTTCCAGACATCCTGAGACATCTGTAGAGATTCAGATGCAGTTATAACTTCTTTTGAGTTTTGTTTTACTGAATACACAGTAAGTATTGTTAAATTTTTTCTAGAGAAGCCCAACGTACCTGCAGAAAACTCAAAACTGGTTAGCGAAAAAGCATGTTAAATATTATGTGCAAATAGTTATGCACCATATGTTTTTAAAAGATAAATAATTTGAACAGATTTATTAGAAAATATTTATATAATGTATTTACATATTTGTCTCCATGAGTTTTCTTCTTCATATACAGTGGCAGAGGAGAATTCATAGATGTGAGTAGTGACCATTTCTGATGTATTTTCATATTTCAGGATGGAATTACTTTGTAATAAAATTACACCTGCAAAGTGATTTACAGATGTTTTAATGTTTTAATTTATCAGTGTTTCAAAGGCACAGCGCATTGAGGAACTCAGGAAATTGGTTGCTGTATAATGATATCTGGATTCATAACAACACCCAATGTGAATCAAGATATTTCTGAATATGTTATCAGTTCAGCTGAAGTACCATGATAATGGGTATTTTATGCCAACATTATGCCAGATCTTATTCCCAACTTTATGCCAGTCTGATCTGTGCAAATGAGGCTTCAGCCAGATGCATAAAGATTCCACCCTTCTAAGTAACAAACACCAACAGTGTTATGCTTACATTTTCAAAGTGTGGACTGTATCCAAACACATGTCACTCTGAGCCTATTTCTTATTTATAAGACATCATTCTTCTAAAACAGGGAAACACAATTCTTATTGATTAGAATGCCTGAAACGGAATCTGAATCACTGGACCTGTTTGCATCTGGTATTACTGAACAAAAGACCGTATCCTCTAATCTGTAAAATGCATGGATTTGTGCCCAAGTAAAGATATTTGCTATCAGAAAGCTCTTCAGGAGATAAGCTTAGTTTCCTGTGCAGATATACTTTGCTGTCTGAATAAATAGTGAAAGGGGATAGCAGTCCTTGTGATTTCCTTTTTGCATGCTATTGAACCTTAATGTTCACAAAGTTGAAAGACTGCACTGATGATGCAGCACCATTCAGTCATTATAAATGCTATTATGATGGTGTAAACTCATAACAAATCTTCTAGGCAGAACAACTACTTACAGTTATTTACACCAGTGATGTGATACGGTATGAATGTTGACGTACAGTGTATTCCTTTCTTGTAAGAGCCTCTTAGAGATTTACTAATCACTGGAATTTTTCCCCAGATGAGCTACTCCTTTAATCTGTTAGTGTTTGCTCAAAAAGTTGCTCATTAGTTAAGAGTCATGTTTTTCAATATAAGTTTTTCATTCATGTTCAAAGGCCAAGGCATCCCAAAAAGAAACATGTGATGTGCTTTTACACGTCTATTGCAACTTTCAATTCCTTTCTAAATTTATTGATCTCGATCATAAACAACAGCAGTAATAAACAAAAAGTGGAGCTAAAACCTAAGACTGGAAGATAGAATAGATAAATACACAGACAAAACCTGAGCTAACACAGCTAAAATTGAAGACTACCCAGAATATGAGTTTATATTTCCTTTAAAATTCCTGACAAGTTAAATTATAAGTAGACAACTACAACCCTCCTCTCCAGGGTTTTTTTTTCCATTTTAATCTTCTCAAGAAGGAATAATTTTTTTCTGGCCCTCACAAGGTATCAGCTCTAAGTTTCTAATTTTGTTGTTCAAATTCATGTGACACTATGTGAAATCCAAAAGTTGAAAAAGATGTTAGTGTCAAAAAGAGGAATTAATTATTTTCTGACCGATTTCTCTCTGATATCTTTGCATTTGTTCACAGTGGAGATTGTGAATGCCCTGTCCCTGGCAATGTTCAAGATCAGGTTGTATGGGGCTTTGGGAAACCAGGTCTATTTGAGGGTGTTCCTGCCCTGGGCAGGGGGATTGGAGTGGGATGATCTAGGTTGCTTTCAACCCTAACCATAAAAAAAAAACCCAAAACAAAAACCAAATTATATTACAGAACAGTATATATTTGTTATTCGCTATAATACAAAATTTCATTGCTTTTTATTGGCACAAAAAACCCAGTGTCACTGGATTTATTGTCAAGTGGAGATCTCTTAATTAACCTAATACATGCAGTGTAGTCAGCTCTACTGAGTGTTTTTTTAAATGGTAGATTAGAAGTTACTGAATAACAATTCTCTGGATTGTATTTTTCACATTTTTTATCTTTATTTTCTTACTATACATATTTTTTTCTGTTTAAATAGATTCTAAAAATAAAAATTAATATTTAACATAGAAAAAAAATTTCTTTATGAAGTTTACAATGAGGAAGAAGATACTGGTGTGGACAGTCTGCTGCATATTGTTCTCTGCTGCAGATTGTTAATTCATAATACAACAAATTTAAATTTAAATAATTTTCTACTATCATTAGAAATATTACATCTTAAGGGGGAACATATCTACTGGGTCATCTGGCTTAACTAATTCTTTTTAGTTACTTCAGGTAAATATCGTGACTTGTATTCAACTTCATTTTTACCTACCAGAATACTCTGACTTCTACCGTGATGGGTTTACTAATTCCCATAATTATAGTACTTAATGCTGTTTATGACATACTGTATAGAATTTTACATAATATGTCTTGATAGAGATATTTTGGCAGGCAACTTTGTTAGAAGTGGTTATGTGTTTACTACATTGCTGTTTCATGAGGTTTCCAAGAAAGAGTTATAAGCTCGACTGAATCACAACCACTAGAATTTTATTGTCATTCTTTTCAGTAGTTTTAACTGGTATTTCTCCCACAAGGGTGGATAGTAAAAGGCAGATGCTTGTTTACCCTTTTTTCTTACTTTCCTTGGGTTGGAAACTTTTTTAAAGACAGAAGTGGAAAAGCCATTCATACAGAATAATGTAACAAATGCCATTTTGAAAATCCTTATTTCTCTTCCTTCTCTTCAGACAATTACTGAACGATGTCTTTGAGTTATATACATGGGTTATTTGACTCCAAAATGAGCTGTTAATTTAATAATGAGGACAGCAGTTCATACAATAGATATGTGCATTGTGGTACTTTCCTCCTAAGTTCCTCAAAGAATTCTCAGTTTTACAAAGTAAATAAAATTCAGGGGATATGACTGACAATTTTTCGGCTGTTAATTTGCAGTTATTACTCATCTCAGGCAGGCATAAAACATTTATAGAAGAGGGTTTTTTTTAAATGACTTTGAAACTTTTTCCTTCGTCATCTATGTGCTGTTCACACAGACACAATCTAATTTATTGCTGATTTTTTGTTTTGTGTTATTTTTATTTTTTTTCTCCCCTTAGATATGTGTTTTAATGTGATAATTGCTTCCAGGCATAGCAGAGTCCATTGAAAATACTCATTAGCTGAATACTTTTTGCAATTCATGATGCTGAATTGAATGGAAACATAGTGTAGAAAGAGGTAGCACTGAATATTTTAGGACAGCAACATTATCTCCAATACTCAGAGAGTCCCAGAATAGTAGGCGATAGAAGGAAGTTCTGGACATCATCTAGCCCAATTGCCTGCTTGGAAGTCATGTTTGACTAATCTAATAGCCTTTTATGAGGATATAGCCAGGTGGATAGATGATGGTAGGGCAATAGATGTGGTCTACCTTGACCTCCGTAAAGCCTTTGTCACCATCTCCCACTGCATCCTTGTGGCTAAACTGAAAAAGTGTGGTCTGAAAGGTTGAGTAGTGAGGTGGGATTGAGAGCTATCTGAAGAGAAGAAGCCAGCGAATTTTGATCAATGGTACAGAGTCTAGCTGGAGGCCTGTATCTAGTGGAGTCCCACAAAGGTTGGTACTGCGACCTGTATTATTCAATATATTCACTAATGACCTGGATGAGGGAATAGGGTGTACTACAGTCAGCAAGTTTGCTGATGACACAAAGCTGTGAGTGGTGGCTGACACACCAGAGGGCTCTGCTGCCATTCAGCAACACTTAGGCTGGAGAGTTGGGCGGGGAGTAGTTTAATGAGATTTAACAAGAGCAGGTTTAGGGTCTTTCATCTTGGGAAGAACAACCTCAGGTACCTGTATAGGTTGGGGAGTGGCCTGTTGGAGACCAGCAGGGATGAGAGGGACCTGGGGGTCCTGGTGGACAGCAGGATGACCACGTGCCAGCAATTATCCCCCCCCTGGCTAAGAAGGCTAATGGCATCCTGGGGTGTAGTAGAAGGGGTGTGGTTAGTAAGTCAAGAGGGGTCCTTCTCCCCCTCTGCCCTGGTGAGACCGCACCTGGAATATTGTGTCCAGTTCTGGGATCCTCAGTTCAAGAAGTACATAGAACTCCTTGAAAGAGTCCAGCGCAGGGCCACCAAGATGATTAAGGGAGTGGAACACCTTCCTTATGAGGAGAGGCTGAGGGAGCTGGGCCTCTTTAGCTTGGAGGAGACTGAGGGGTGACCTTATTAATGTTTATAAATACGTAAAGGGTGAGATTCAGTAGGACGGAGCCAGGCTCTTCTGAATGATGGCCAGCCATAGGACAAGGGTAAATGGGTGCAAGCTGGACCATAGGAACTTCCATGTGAATGTAGGGAGAAACTTTTTCACTGTGAGGGTGACTGAACACTGGAACAGATTGCCCAGAGAAGTTGTGGATTCTCCTTCTCTCGAGACATTCAAAACCCACCTGGATGCATTCCTGTGTCATTTAGTCTAGGTGATCCTGTTCTGGTGGGGTGTTGGACTAGATGATCTTTTGAGGTCCTTCCTAATGTTCTATGATTCTGTAAAGCAGGATAATCTAGAGCAGGTTGCACAAGGTCATGTCCAGACATATTCTGAATATCTCCAGAGAAGGAAACTCCAAGCCTCTCTGGGCAGCCTGTTCTGGTGTTCTGTCATCCTCAGAATAAAGCTTTTCCTCATATTGAGATGGATCCTCCTGTGTTCCAGTTTGTGCCTGTTCCTTTTCCTGTTGCTGGGCACCACCGTAAATAATCTCTCCCCATCCTCTTGTCATCCACCATTAGAGATATTTATATGCATTGATAAGATCACCTAACCATCTTCTCTTTTCCAGGCTAAACAGACCCAGCTCTCTCAGCCATTCCTCATACAAGAGATGTTTCAGTTCCCTCATTATTCTTGTAGCCATACAATGGACTCTGTCCAGTAATTCCCTGTCTTGCTTGATCTGGGGAGCCCAGAACTGTACATAGTACTCCATATGTGGCCTCGCCAGGGCAGAGTGGGACGAAAACCTCCCTCAACCTGCTGGCCACATTCTTCCTAAAACCATTGGCCTTCTTGTCCACAAGGGCACATTGCTGTTTCACACTTGTCCTCCAGGACTCCCAGGTCCTTCTCCCAGCAGGTCAACCCCTAACCTGTACTGGTGCCTGGGGTTATTCCTCTGAGGTACAGAACCCTACACTTGCCCTCGTTGAACTTCATTAGGTTTCTCTTTGCCCAACTCTCTAGCTTGTCTAGGTCTTTAATCGACCACTGCATTCTATTATATTAGAGCGTTTAGAAATTGACTTATGTGATATTTTTCCACTTTTTTAAGAGAATGGAATATCCTCTGGTATAACTGCATCAGCTATTAGAGAGCTGACAAGTAGAAGTTAGGTGATATGCATTAGCTAATTGATTACTTGTTAATAGTTAAACATTTTAAACTAAATGTTTGATGCTTAATATTCAACAGTAAAATTCTGACATATTACGAGGTCTGAAGTTAACCTCAGTGCTAAGCCTGGTTAAAATTAGTGATCTACTCTATCTCCTCCTCTATGTATTTTACATTGTTTTTTACTACTTTTCCACAATTACATTCAGAAACAGACTGAGTGAGCTTCGGATGCTAACCTTGCTGTGTTTGGACAGCAAGGTTTTGGTTTGTATGTCCCTTTGCACATTTAAAAAGCTTAATTAATTTATAAAGAATGCTTGGAATAAAAAATACCTGTAAATTTAAAAATGAAGTGCTTTTTTAAAATGAAGAACTTAAATGGTAATGTATCTGAATATTACTAGTGGGCATCCCTCCAGACTCCACTGCCTATGTCAAGCAGATGCTTGATACAGTTCCCCACACAGAGAATCTAGTGTTGTCTAAAGATGACTGACTCTGCATTGCTGAGCAGTATAAAGAAGTCTAACATAAATGAGAATGAAGTGTTTACTTTTCTGTTGATACAGATGTAGAAAATATTGAATATTTGATTTCCTAAATGTACATTCTTTCTATCCTTTCCAAACTGTAACATAAGCTAATTCTAATATTTGGCAACATTGTGGAATATAGGAAGAATCCATCAAATCTGGGTAAGCTGGGATCAGCAGAAATCTGTGAGCATACTATTTACCATAAAAGAATAATACACTATTTCCTTTCCCTAATAAAAACTAAATTGTTTGCCAGTTGTTACCCTGCTGGAATAAGATGCTTCAGTTAAGACACATGAAGGACAAAAGAGGAACTAAAGTTTAAATTGCCTAGCAAGATATTTTTACAAGTTTTATCTGATGTACAATCTACTCTTCATGCATATCCATTAACCAGGTTGCAATTGCTATCCTGTAAATAAATAATACAAGCACCAAAATTATAAAAGGGAAAGTATTTAAATCCAAATGTTCATGTTTGCTGCTTTTAGTTTTAACACAGGAATCATTCCAATACACAGTAGCAGCCAGGAGGATAAAAAAAAATAATCAACAAAACTCCTTACAAGACAATATATTATAAAACAGAATAAATGAAAGAGCTTCTGATCACACTAAGCAGCACCCAGGTTAATACCTCTAGCAGCTGTCCTGATCTCTGTGGTTTACACTTTTAACTAACTTTAATTAAATAGAATCTTTGTGTACCAGGATGCATATGACGGGGATATGAATAAAAGAAATAAACAGAGGAGTCTGGCATATGGTTGAAGGCACATGCATCATATGATTTTTGTAATATCTTTTTTTAAAAACTATTTTAACATTCATGAGCAGTAAAACAGCTTAAAACAGAAATAGAATTGTCTCCCTGGATTTGGAACTTTGACTGTTACTGAAGGTTCTCTTTTTCTATTCTTTTTTTCATTGCAGAAAGTATATTAAAAAACCCCGCCAACACTATAGGTCTTAATTGTCATATGCACAATCTGCAATGTTTAAATGGACCCTGTGGATTTTGGTCCAAAACCAAACCAATCAGTTACAAGCTATTTTTCTTTTCTGTTAGATGTTCTCCTGCAATATTTGCATAAATGTAACCATGCTGTCCGTCTTTTAACTTTCACTCAATTAATTATGCTCCCAGCCCCCTGCTGATGGACAAAAATGAGACTTCATCTGCAAATAGCTTCAGCAGTTTACAGCTTATTAAATGCCAAAATCTAGTTAAGACAGTTTGAGAATTCTCATGTCAGGCATTTCAACATGCCAGTTTTAACAAAAAACTCTTATTAAAAGGGAAAAATAGTGAGCCCACTACCCCAAGACAGGGGAAGAAAATGCAATAGAACAAAGGTAATGGACAGATAAGAATATTCTACAAATTATGCACTTAGCATATGTGGCACAGTCTGAGTATGTTTAAATTGGTTCCCCTAGTAATGAAAAACATTGGAAAAAGACTACCAGTTGAAAATGAAATGGTCCCTGCAAATTACAAACAGTGTTAGTCTAGAGTACCACAGTAATAATTTTTATAAAAGTTCGAACAAACCTTAGGATAAGCAGATTACATACTAAATAATTTTTTTTTTTAAAATAACTTTTTCATTACTCTTTTTGACAGGTTTTACATTTTGCACCAAGCATCTGGTGCTTTCATTTTTCAGTACATAGTGTTCTGGTGTACTTTATACCATGCTGGGTTGATTTTTGATTTAAAACAAATGGAGAAGCAGTATGGTATACAGGAAAAAAACTGTGCCATGCCCAAAATAAATTCAATACATTGCTCACATTATTACCTTGACCAGATCACTTAACCTGCTTGAACTTTAAGCAGTGTCTCTTTTAAACTAGACATTCTCATTGAAGAATAAATGTTATGCCTGAATGTCAACTTCTCATCTTGAATGAATTATGAAAGGTGGGGTAACAAAATTTCTCTTCAATATTACAAGCAACATTTGTTTCTGTTAATTTTTGTTGTTAGCTTCCAAACATTCCTTTAGCTGTCTATCGTTAGTGAAATACATATAAAAATGTCAGTGAAAAAAGAGAGAGATAAAACCAAATATAACATATATTATTTCACTTGTAGTTTTGAGAAGCATAATTTCTACTATTTTCTTTTTTTGGGAGAAGGATAATGTCCCAGCTGAAAGAAAAAGACATTCTTTCCCCTAAAGTTTTCTGACATATTATCTGTGTTATTGTGACATACTTTTTCATGTTTGTCTTCTCATTTTATAAATTAATGTGACTGAGATGAGGATGACATGACAATTCGTGACAGAAATGTCACGAATTAAGATAAAGAAATATAGCTTATGTCCAGTCATATAGAAATTATGAGGTCTCTTATGAAGTGCTTAGATTTTTCATGTTTAATGTAATGGAAAAAAATTGTGTATAATTTTCAGTTTCCCACCTTAAAATTATCTTTAATTTCTGAAAATTTATTTCTAAGTATACACTACTTTGCACTAAAGACCTCATCATGTTGAAGTGTCGTGAAATTTGGTGATCTGTATTAAGAGATACATTCCTCAACAAGTAGACTCAACACTGATGCTGCTCTACATGAAAATGCCCCTCACGCATCTGCTGCCTGTAGTCTGAAATGTCACTATTCATATGAGAAACTATCAGCCTTTTCTTTGGCATAAATAAAGGCATCTTCAAGCAGACTCTTCTCACAGTTGGAACAGAGGGTACACATGAAAATGTTCCTTGTTTTCATTATTCTGTTGTTGCTGAATTTCTGTTTTTCTTGGTCATTTTTTGTTCTTACAGTATATTTAGTTTTTTTCAAGTTCAGGAAAAAACCCAAAAGGATAAAAGATATTGCGTGTGGAATTTCAGTCTTCCACTATAATATGTCTCCTTTATTATGTCTCTCAAAGCAGGGTTTTTTGTGCGTTAGTTTCTTTTAGGTATAGTGGTGGAAGCAGGTACTGAGAACATTTTTAGAGATGGCAGTGGCCTTTATAGTTGATTTATAGGAGGGGGACTTATTGCCACTGCTTCTAAACTGTGTATAAGAATGTACAAAAATAATTGTGGGAGAAGTAGGTAAAGAGAGATTGAGCCTTACATGACTGGTAGAGTATCTTTAGGCAACACAGTAAAAGACTGGAATTAGGATGTGATCAAGAATGACAGAAAAAGAGTGGGGGTGGTGGTAGAGGTGCAGAGGGCTCATAGGAAAGATAAAGTGGTCATTTTCCTGACATCTGTGTTAACTCACTACTGGCACATAGAGGAAAAGTGCATTTTTCCATTTTAAAATGTCAGGTTTTTAGCATCATGGTGGACAGTATGCCCTGGAGATCAAAGTCCTGTCCTCCATCCTGGGGAGTGACATTGAGTTCTGCTGCATGCGTTCCATCTCGTCTCCTTCAGTATTGACATAGATGGACCACTTCTAGGCATGACATGGTTGGTTATGATCTGCCAATCAGTGTGCCAACGAATGCCAATTATAGCAATATGTTTTGTGAGATGAACATTCCTGAAGCCTAGGAATGGCAGAAAGTACTGAAGAGCAGCACTGGAAAGAATAGTAGGTTTGGCAAAATGTAAAAATTAGGATTATCTTGAAGGCTTATTAACCTGTTTAAAAATATATTTTCAAGGAGAAGGTGATTTCTGATTAAGTTGCTTTGGGATTTGACCAAATTTTCAATCAGAATAATGGTTGAGAGTTAGATTCTTTGAGGTCCATGGAGAGAAATAAATATTGAAATATTAAAAATACTTTTCTGTTGCCAGATATTGATGCCCAGTAGTAATTCCTGTCAGATAAAGTGGAGTAGATTTATCCTATCAAACATGAAATTGCACATGCTTTCAGGTAATTCTCAAGTTGAAAAAGTAGGAGGGACAATGCAAAATATTAAAAGGGAGTTTAAAATAAAATTCAAAGGACAATTTGGACTACATGACTATTCTCCTCTTATATCATCAGACTTCACATATGAGATTATGTGATGCAGGTGCAAGCCTTGTCTCAAACTGTAAGGAGATTTTTCTCTACCTCATTCTATCTAATTACTTTGTGGAATATGGCATATCATGTTTCATACCGTAAACGATCATTTCCCTTTTCCTAATCATTACTGGTTTGATTTATGAGAGAAATTATATGTAGGGTTTTTTTCTGGTGATCTAAGTTCACATGAATTCTCCATTTTCCACAGAGTATTTTTACTCACTATACACAAAGAGTCAGCTATTATAAATATTTTGGTAGATGTGTCTGATTTTGTTTTTGCATACTTTGATACTGTAGGAAAAAAAATGTGCATTTTGGTTTAGTTTTGACAAATTTTCTTCTTCTATAGTGAAAAATTTCTGTTACATATATCAATAGATGGAATTAGGTAAAGTGAAATCTTTCATTTAATTGGAGAGAAATAGGATTTAGTCCATAAAGATTTTTTTTTTAGCATTTTTCATTATTTTGAGGCTCATGTAACCCCTAGAATACAGAAACTGCATCTCATAAAAAAGTCTATTAATCTAAAAGATTTTTCTCCCTTGTATTTCAATAATGTATCGTAGTGTAGGACTATATAAACCAGGAAAACGTTTCCACCTGTAGTGTGAATGTTGCAAACTTGATTGTTATTACAGAAGCAGCAAAGTTAAAACATATTAGAAGAGCTACACATGCTGTAATGCTAATAAAAGTTCCCCAAATGCTCTTTTTTTTAGTGCTATGACTATAATGTATTCAAAACAGAGATATATGCTTCATTAGTTGTAGAGGTGTTGGCACGTGCTGCTTTATAGCCAAAAAGAAATAATAGATCATAAAGAACAAGAATGTGTAAAGGAATGAAAACCGGTAATCAAATGTATATGTTTATACACAAATACAAACCACAATAAGGATATACACACACCTGTTTTTAAACGTACGTGTGTATACCCTTTAAGCAGAAAGCCTCCAGAATGTAGATACGGTTATTTTAAACGTTCAGTTTTTGTGCAAATGTTGGATATCATAAGGACATAGGATGTAAAAAGATGTCAATTTTATACCTTGAAACATAGAACTGATTGACTGTTCCATGGATACTACAGTCTGGGACCAACGATAAAGAACTGAAATTGTTCAGACATTTGTTATGCAGCATGCGTTCAAAGAGGGCAGTTTCCTTTTATAAATCATTATAGACTCACTATCTAACTTTACTTAGAATAAAATATTTGAACTGCTAAGAACCAATTCTTAGGCACTGAATAACAGCCTTTTCAGCAACTTTTGTTACAGTACAGAATGGCAAATGGAGCACTGTAGAAATCTGGACAACCTGTGTTATTCCTCACATTCCAACCCCCTGTAATTACTGGTTTTTACTTCTATTTATAACTGATGAAAGACTAGTCAAGAAGGGATCCCATTTGCAAAAGAATAATGAAATACAAATAGATTGTTGGCCTCACTCTGAGGACTATGCTATGGAAAGGTAAAACTAATAAAAATAAAAATAAAAAAAAGAAAAGCACTAAGGGAAGGGAAAGAGGAAGAGAAGGGGAAGGAGAAGGCAGATTCAAGTTCAGGGAAATAAGGATCATAAAAAAGGCAGTTGGTAGATGCATTCGGTTTCTGGGGCAAGGTTTTGGTAGTGGGGCAGCTACAAGGGTGCCTTTTGTGAGAAGCTGCTATATTACAATTGAGATTTAACAAGGGCAAGTCTAGGATCTTGCACCTAGGGAAGAACAACCTCAGGTACCTGTATAGGTTGGGGAGTGGCCTGTTGGAGACCAGCACGGATGAGAGGGACCTGGGTGTCCTGGTGGACAGCAGGATGACCACGTGCCAGCAATTATCCCCCCCTGGCTAAGAAGGCTAATGGCATCCTGGGGTGTAGTAGAAGGGGTGTGGTTAGTAAGTCAAGAGGGGTCCTTCTCCCCCTCTGCCCTGGTGAGACCGCACCTGGAATATTGTGTCCAGTTCTGGGATCCTCAGTTCAAGAAGTACATAGAACTCCTTGAAAGAGTCCAGCGCAGGGCCACCAAGATGATTAAGGGAGTGGAACACCTTCCTTATGAGGAGAGGCTGAGGGAGCTGGGCCTCTTTAGCTTGGAGGACACTGAGGGGTGACCTTATTAATGTTTATAAATACGCAAAGGGTGAGATTCAGTAGGATGGAGCCAGGCTCTTCTGAATGATGGCCAGCCATAGGACAAGGGTAAATGGGTGCATGGAGTATGGAATTTCCATGTTGTGGTGGTTTGGCCCTGGCTAGAGGCCAAATGCCTACCAAGCCGCTCACTCACTCCCAGAGGAGAAACAGGCAGAGCCACCGTGGGTTGGGATAAGGACAGTTTACTGCCAAATATCAAAGTGAATACAGAACAATAATGACTAGTTACACAAACACCCATTGCTAACACAGAGTACTTTATTGACCCGATGATTACAGAGGGCAGCCCAATGATGAGAACCAACCACACTCCAACTGTTCCAGAGGCAAAAACCACCCATACCCTTCCCCAACCAGCTGCTTTTATGGGCAAGTGGTGTCAGGTGGTGTGGAAAACAACTCCAGGTAACTCAGCTCACCTGGGCTGACTCAGCTCACCTGTGTTGGCTGTTTGGGGAGGTCAACCCTGGCCTGGCCAGCACCAGGACACATGTAAATGTAAGGAGAAACATTTTGCTGTGAGGGAGACAGAAAACTATAACAAACTTCCCAGAGAGGTTGTGGATTCTCCTCTGAAGACATTCATAAACCCGCCTGGATGTGTTCCTGTGTGATTTAGTCTAGGTGCTCCTGTTCTGGTGGGGTGTTGGACTAGATGATTTTTCCAGGTCCCTTCCAACTCCTAGCGTTCTGTGATTTTGTGATAATCTCCTCTATGTCCGATAGAACTAATGCCAGCTGACTCCAAGGTGAATCTGCTGCTGGCCAAGGCACAGTGGTAGCTCCTCTGGATAACACAGTTAAGAAGGGGAAAATAAAGGAGCAGTAGATTTGCAGCCAGAGAGAGGAGTGAGAAAGTGTAAGAAAGTCTGCAGACACCAAGGCCAGTGAAGAATGAAGGGGAGGGGGTGCTCCGGGTGCTAGAGCAGAGCTTCCCCTGCAGCCCCTGGAGAAACCTACACTAGGGAAGGTGAATACAACCACTAGAGGCTGTGATTTTATGGGAAACCTGTGCTGGAACAATATCCTTGCTGGACCTATGGCCCCGTGGACATGGGAGACCATGCTGGAGCAGTTTTGATGGCAGTATTTGTCTCTCTGTGGGAGACCCATGCTGGAGCACTTAATGAAGAACTGAAGTCCATGGGAAGGACTCACATAGGAGAAATTCTTGGAAGACTATCTCCCGTGAGAGGGACCGCACATTGAAGCAGGGTAAGGGTGTGAGGAGTCCTCTCCCTGAGGAGGAAGGAACATTTACTGAACTGTCCACAACATCTCCCCAGTGTCACTGTGAGGGGGGAGGTAGAAAAATCAGAAGTGAAGTTGAGCTAAGGAAAAATAGATGGGTGGGGGAATATGTTTTAAGATTTGGCTTTATTAGTCTACTCTGTTTTGCTTGGTAACAGATTAATTTTTTTTCTAAGTTGAAACTGTGACAATAATTGCTGAGTGATTTCTGCCTGTCCTTATCTTGATCCATGAGCTTTCCGTTACATTTTCTCTCTGCTGTCCAGATAAGGATGAGGAGTGATAGACTGGTTTTTGTGGCCACCTGGCATCCACAATAGAATTTAGGGAAGAGAAGTTATGAGTGTTGTGTAAGGGGAAAGACAACTAATTAGAAAGAAGAGTTGGAAAAGTTTTTGGCAAAGAGCTGCTTAACAGAGGGTATAGAATATCTGGTCTAAATTCTGAAATACTTTGAAGCAAAGATTCATCTACCTGAGCTTTAGCAGTGTAGTGAAGTAGGCACATCTTATGTGTGATTCCTCTGACTTAGCTTAGCTTAGTTTTCTTGATAAAACTGGATATAACTACACACCAGTTGCTCTTCTCAATCAACAGTTTTTCTGAAAAACACTTATTTTTTCAACTCTATTTCATACACCAACTTTTTAATTCAGATCTGTTAAAATGCCCAGTGGAGACCTGTGCTGAAGTGTTTTTCATATATGTTTCATATATGTTTACCCTATAGCTTCTCAAAAATGAGTCTGCAGATTTAATGCTTTCAATCATTTGCAAATAAGTCTGCAGTAAAATACAGTTCATGCTTCTGCATGTCTAGAATGTCTTTGCTGAGTGGTCCTATATTAGGGTTGTGGATATGTAATACCTATCTGTAGACATGACTTTTCAGGAAAATCAGGAACAAGTAAAAATTTTATAATTGTTTTTTTAGTTCCAACTAGCTCCTTCCCACTCTACTGTTAATATGTCATGACTGATGTATCAGAAGCTCCTGACTTTGGACATTAGGCTATATCTGAGCTTTTTCACACAAGGAAACCCTCTTTGGATTTTTGTATCAACTGCCAGTTTTGACCACTTCAAAATCTCAAGGATCAGGTATCTCAGAAATATTTGAATATTGTACTTATTCTTCTGAAATGTAACTGTTTGAACACATATATTCCAAAGCCAATAGGTATTTTAAGAATCATAGTCATTTTGAGCTATTTAAAAATTAGAAACATGCAATTCATATCAGCCAACTTTATCTGCCTGAAAATAAATCAAAAGTATAAACCAATTTCTTTGGATATTTAGTGGAATCTGCAGCTTGCAATTTGGAACATCTTGAACTATATGTCTAAAACACTTGGATTTTCCCCTCTGGTTAAAGCCAGACCTTTTTATTGTTGTTTAAAAGTCAAACTTAGGCTCTAGGTGGTTAATTTCTAGAAATTAATCACATCTGTAACTCTGTATCTATGAATACTGCTATTCTAATTTAGTATGATTTTAAACAACTTTTGTACAGATAAAAAGATCAAATGAGCAAGGCAGGAGGTAACTAGGCCCAGTGCAAAGCTGAAGTGAGTATAATTTGGTTTCAGGTTAGCATTACATTTTTTCTCTCTTTATTCTTTCCAAACATGCTTTTCTATTTTCTCTGATCTTCTTGCTTGCCTGTTACATAGTAAGATGGTTTCAGTGGTATATGACAATTGCAGTTGTAAAAAATGACTAGTGAAGCATATGTGAATGCAAATACTCATCTTAGTGACACTAATAATGGAATATAATGCTAGTGAAGCCAAAAATGGATAACGGAATTTTATAACACACTTTGATTTTACAAACTTGTATTTAAGGACAGAGTGTATAATGAATGTGCTGAATACTTTACCTTTATTTTTTTTTTCTTTCTGTACACATAATGTTTCTGCTGCTGAACTCTGAAATAATGCTGAGTGTTCAGTGTTGGAGTAAACTTTCAATGAAATAGTTCAACATAAGATTAAAGGAAGAATTGTACTAGAATCAAAAGTGGGGGTTTCTGGGTTTGCGATCTTTTTTTTTTACTTTTAAAATTTTGCTTCTGAGCATCTCTGTAACATCTGTTTACAATTACAAAGAGTATTTGCATTTATTTCCTCTTTCAGAAAGACAATGATTTTAATATTATTATTCAATATTTCATTATAGTGATTTCACTGTGGAAAAATGGGTCAAGAGGGAAGACTGGAAGAAGAATGTCCCTGACTAGTTCATATGATGACTATTTTAATCCTTCCTGGGACTGTTGCCAGTGTCCATACAAGGGCAAAGAAGTAAATGTCTTGTGTTCTTTCTAGAACCTGCCCCCTAGGGTAAAGTCTTCTTGGTTTGATCAAAGGTGTTTGAAGGGAATGAGCAAGTGCTTCCTATGTTATGAATCAGCAACAGGATCCCCTAAAACACAAACATCTTTATATGATACTTTTTTTAAGGTAGTTACACAACTAATTGAAATGTTAAACTTGAACAAGCTCACTGAACTGAATGATAACAAACTAAAATTAGTGAAAGCATGCCTGGGGCAAACTGTAGTTTCTTACACCTGTTTCAGCTCAGTTCTTTCTCTGAAAAGTATGAGACCAAGAAAGTCCTAACAAAATCACATTTACAAGATTATAGTAAAATACAGACCCATAAAATTGGTTTTCCACAGTGATGTTATTCTTTTTCAACACCCTTTCCTGACATTTATTATTGACTGGTTACTGTGAATCTTGGAATCTACAGCTGTCCTGTTCTATATGTGTGGAAAATCTCCCAGTTTAAAACATACACACTTCCATCCAGTAAATGAACTGTAGTGACAGTAGTTTATAATGTATCAGGTGTATGTGGATATTTAAGTGAAAGCAGAGTCCAAAGATTACCCTAATCCTTACCTACTAAGTTATTTTTGTTTTCATCCAGTGGCTTTCAAGTGCAGAATATATCCTAGAGGTGGTAGCTTTTAATCTCAGTGTCCTATTCATGATTCGTTGGAGAATGCCTAGGAAATAGGGCTTAACTACAATATTGTAGGCTTGAGACATTATGAAAAATGTGAGTTTGGGTGACACTGAGTAGAATACTGAGTACAGCCAAAATAAATGAA
>VZTU01027148.1:35531-58304 GCA_013400835.1 Zapornia atra | reverse complement strand
TTTGAAAACAATTTTAAATTAATGTACTCCTTCAGAATAGTCTCCTTTAGAGATACAGACCTCTTGTGAGCAGCAATGGTCTTCACATATAAAGTTGATCTCAATAAGGACATCTTTGGACTATTGGTGGAATGATAAATACTACTACATAGGGGTTTTTCTCCCAGGAATTACTCTGCTTTCCAGAATAGATGCTTTCCAGCACTATCGTTAAATGCATCTACTTATGCAGACTAAATGAGTGGTTTTACAAGAAGCTGCGTTGAACATTGTTTTTGTCTTACACTGTGGAATTGTAGATTTTGTTAAGGCTTAGTGCTGTATATAGTTTCATTCTCAAAATTTCATCTAAAGCTGCATGCATTTTTATTAGCACAAATTATCAGGGATTTGCCAGTTTTCTATGTCAGTAGAAAAAGCAAAGTTATCTGAAGGAATACTGAGGAGTGTACAGGCTTAAATACTTGCCAGAAATTATTCCAGTTTAGAACCTCCTATTAGTATGAACATTTTGAATCAATCAATCAGTTGAACATTGATCTTTTTGATATTTGTTAACAGATGTGTAACAAAGTTCCCATTGTTCATATCTAGGTGCTATGCTTGTCTGTTTACAAAGCATATTGTGTATGAACACACATATATACTATCCCTAGATATATTCAACATACGTTTTTTATAAATTGTCATTTCACTAGCTATTAAATTCTATAGTACATTTAATATCTGAGGAACTTTCAAATTTTAAAAAAAAATCAGTTTGATGCTACATAGCATATTTGGTTAAAACAAAACCAAAATCCAACAACAGTTTATTTATGGCATGGGTTATAAACCTTATATAATACGTTGGTAGTGATGAATGCGTGATAAAGAACTGTAAGACTTCAATGTGTTTAACACTCTAATGCTAATCATAACTTGTGCTCTGTCCCTCTCAGAATGCCCTAGATAGCAAGAAGCAGGAGGTAACAGTATTTTCCGTGATCTATCCTTTAATTTTTTAACCATTTGCCTCAAGTAAAATTCTGAAAATGGACTACATAGCTACTTTTTATTGTTTCCACACAAGAAATTAAAATATCACCTGAAACAAGAGATTTATTCAGCATCTAGTTTTCATGACAATCTTAAAGTATACCCCCTGAAAAAGTCCAAATGCAAAGAATTTAAATTTATCTCTCAGCATATTTGTGAGGCCTGTCTTGTATATATGCCTTGAACTCTGCAGGAAATGGCACCTTCTACCATATCAGTCATTTCAACTGCTTAAAGTATCCTTTAAATAGATATGTAGCATATTACAAATGTACTGGTCCCATTCCAATAAGTAGTTTATAATAATTGAGAATATTTGTAGGAAAGGAAATATTAGAAAAATGTCGTAGTTACCAAGAAATAAAACATATCAAGTGACTATTCATATTCAGTACAGAAATAAATGAATCGCATACTTCAGTCAACCCACATTAGGGTTATTAGGAAAGAATTATAACAGGCATTATAAAATTACCTCTCTCTATAGTAATGTAATGGATAGATTAGAGATGTGAGGCTGTAGGGTCATATGTTTTGTTTTACAGCTCTTTCTAGGCCATTCATTTGATGTAAGAAATTCTTGTATTTTTAAATAATTCATCCAGGGTCAGATTGTTCATGGGTTTTTTAAAAGCATGCATGATACATTAAAAGTCATAAGAGAACTAGCTTCTTGGTGCTGATTTTATCATACTTTTAGAGATTGATACTAAAGATACCTACAGGTTTGTTACAGTTCAAATTCTATTAGAGAGTTTGTGGGTTTGTTGTGTGTTTTTTAATCTCTTATTACTGTTTTTTTAAACAGAGCATTCATCCCACTTAAATCAAAAATTGAGGATATCTTTGTGGATGACATTTACAACTTTTAATATGGAGATTCAATTCCCATATGAAGACTTACACATAAAGCAGCCAATATTGTAATATCTTTCTTTTTCTTTCTTTTTTCTTCGTCAAATGGTAATGAATGTCAAACCAGACATTTTATCATAGAGATTCCAAGATGCCATTATTAGTTTCCCAAATCTTTGAAAATGTCAGACATTTAAAAAAGCTTATAAACACGAATGCTTCCCATCAGGTAGATACTCAGTTCAGTGAGATTATTTTTCTTTGTAAAAACAAACAAACCAGCAAATAAACAAACAAAAGTTAGACTTATGGGGCAAAGACTAAAACTAAAATTATTTGGAATTACTATTGAGAAAGGTTTGCTCAGAGTTTTGTTCAGGATAATTTACTTGCTATAGTAGACACATATGTAAATGCATTGCCAACAGTAACAGTTCTACAGTTTAAATCAAGAAATAAAATTAAAATGCTANGAATATTGCATCCTTTTTCAGGGTTATTTTATTTTGGGACTGCCTTATATCAGTGTACTTGAGGTAAGGAGAACAGGGCTGGTAGAAAATAGATTTTGGTTTCCAGGGAAGTCTGAGCCAGCACACCAGTAGTTAAGAGAGAAGGGACTGTACAAGCTTCAAGTTTTACAGAAGACAGAACTCAGGAAGGAGGAAATTTTGCTACTAAGTTTTCCCTGGAATCTCTGGACATGCAAATTCCTTTTTTGTTGTTGTTGTTTTCTGCTTAAAATGCTTTTGACACAGTCACCACGAAAGAGGAAATTATTGATTATATAAAAAGCCACTTAGAGTCAAATGCCAAAATAATCTTTACATGACTAACTGCCATTGCCCTACATTTGTGTTCCTGCTATTAATATATTATGAAGATTGTTCTCTTTGTCCAACTTGAGACCTCTGACTCAAATAAGTTCTTGAAGTAGACAGTAGAACATCTTGGGGGCACGCAGTTTTACATGGAAGCTAGACTAGCCATTAATGGTGTTACTCTGACGTCTGCACCCATCACTCTCCTCTTCTTTCAACCAGCTTTAGCCCTTATTCTCAGAGGATTTGTGAGATGGCTGAAAAGAAATCTGAAAGGAAAGAAAAACAAATTTTGCTGAATGGCTCGCTATGCTGATGTTGACATGGGTGCACCAAACCCTATTGCTAAGACATGGTGAGAGTGAGAGTGCATAACTAGGGAGAAAAGGGGGGTTAGGACAGCATAAAAATGTTTTGGTTCAAATTGGTTATGATACATCACTCTAAGTCAATACTTGATCACAATAGGTTCCCCATAGAGTCAATTGAGATCAAGAGGTACCTGTATGTCATAAATCATGTCATGTCAGAGAGGAACTGTTCTATAGCTACCTGTATCTTCCCATCAGGGTGGCTTTTGCATGGACTTTGGCATTCTGACAACTCACTCCATCCAGTGTATAAGAGTTTAGACTGTTAAGACACATGACATGACATGCCTGAAGTTGGAGAGAGTGAATACCTTCATTATCCCTGTGAACAGCAGGTGAACACTAGACTTATCAAAAATATTTAAAATAGGGCTCTCAGAAACTTTTTGCATTGAACCATATAACACCAGGAATTTTATAATGGGAAAAGTCATAGGTATGGTGTATCTAAGAAATTGATAGCCTTGGTGTTTGTATTTTTGACTGTTAAATTCATTGAAATGTAACTCCATAAACTGAGATGTGTTACTGATTTACCATGACCAAACACAACAGATAATACTATCATTATTTTGATGTTATTTAAAGCTATACATGATTCACACCATTACTTAATTGTCTATGTGGTATCCAGTTACAGAAACTTGAGAGCAAGGAATTCATTTTACTGCAATAATGGAATATAAAAGTATATTAGTCATATCAATTCTTTAGGTAGGCATTCAATTAGTTTTCTTTATCAGTTGTTCTTGCTTCATCTTCTTTGCACTCTTACATGAGTAAAATGTATACTGGCTGATAATTGTTTTTCAGCAGAAGTATACATGATAAATTAGTGATACTGAGAACAATATAATAAATATTTTTAAGGGTTGATTTTAGTCATACAGTTCATCAAACTTCAAAGGTAATTTTAATTTTAGCAGACTGCATTCATTGGTAAATTTTCAATCTCTTAATATTTTTTTTCAGACTATTTTTTAGTTGTTCCTCTCAGTGGCATGAAAAAAATAATCTCAAGATTATTGCCTTTGAAATATTGCTTTGTTATGGAAAAAATACTGACTTTAATGCAACAAGTAAGGTTATTAAGTCTACTTTATAGTAACAGTGAAAAGGTATCATATGACAAAGCTTAGTATTGCAGGATATCTTAGTTTTACTTTGTTCTGACTTTATCTTATAATAAATCATGAATTAAAGTGATTCAAAATTAATTATTTGAAAAGCAAATCACATTGCTTTTGAAATTCTTCCCCTTCTTTCCTTATACTGGAAATCGAAGTTTACTGTAAGAATAGTGAACTGCTGTGGTCCACATCATACATGCCAAACTACCAAACCCACATCCTCACTGCATTCAATGAGTGTCTGCACACATCTTTTTTCTCAACTCCATTTTTCTTAAGCTTTTTATGTAATTAGAGTTCCAGCCCAAAGAAGACCAAAAGAGAAGACTGTACCATGAAAAGTCAGATTCCTTGATAATCTTGATCCCAGGTAGTTGTAAGTAAGGGATATCCCAAATGGATTTGGGAATGGAGCTGATTCCACATCTGTACAAGTATGGTATGTTGTTAGGTGCCACTTGTACAACTCTTCAACCCACTCAGGGAAAAGTGTTGAACTGCTGGTAGCACTCTACAGCAATCCACAGACATCCCCACTAGTTAGAGATGGCTGAAGATGTTAACTGTGGTCTATGTATAATTGTTGGTCATTTCCATGTCACTTAATTATGGTTTCAAAAGTGACCAAGTTGTTGTAGAGCAGTTGAGCCTCAGTAACTGAACCCCAGCAGCATTTCCTAGACCATGTATTCAGTGCATTGCAAAGACAAGGTAAAGCTGGGGTTTAAGACAGAAGAATGGGTAACAGCACATGCTATCCCTTACTGTGGCACAGATAATGCTATGCAATTCCTTAAACTGTGATAATGCATTTGTGAGTTAAGGAATACTACTGAATCCTTACTAAATCATCTTTCTAATTCTTATTTTGTCTATTCAGAGTGTAACAAAATACAACTCCTTCACAATTAGTAATGATAGATTTGTTGAAATGACTGTCTAGATCAGTTTAACTCTACTGGAAAGCACTGAATTTTAAATTCATGCACACTGCTGTGTAGAGCAGTAGCACATAAAAAGCTATATTCTACTTCAAAACCTCAAAATCTTTTTCATATTCTCCGGTTATCTGCTAACAGCACAGCAATTTTTCATACCTGAATGCCATTTCTAGAAACTCCCATTTATTTCTTAGCTCTTACTAAAGCAGGGATATACCATTAAGTCTTTCTATGTTACAAACACATTCAATAAATGAGGCTGTGGACAGTTATTTTTTATGACCTTTGCAAACAGAACCATCACTTATACATTAGGTTTGGTTGAAACATGACAAGGTACATTTCCATACAGTAAGCATTTGTAATTTATGTGCCCCCAAATTCATTATATAACAAACAGGTATGTGTACATAAATTTGTTTATTGAAATACAATATAACACTATATTTGAAGTAAACTTTTGTGTTTCTTTTCAAAAGTACTAGAAAAACAACCAACCAAATACAATCATCTAAAAATTATTACCAGCCTTTTTTGGAACTTGCATTTTGCCACATTGAAATATACTCAGCTAGGTCAGAAGCAAAAGTAACAAAATCTGAACAAAAATAAGACTGATTCTTTTGTTCTAATTTTACAGTACAAATAGAGGAAATGTAAAACTATACAGTCTAAACAATGAAAAGAAAAAATAATACTTAAGTATCATCAATTTTATTCCCTACTGAATTCTATACTTTTTTTTAAAATTCTTTTTATCATAGAATCATAGAAACATAGAATGCTTTGGGTTGGAAGAGACCTCAAAGATCATCTAGTTCCAACCCCTCCGTCATGGGCAGGGACACCCTCCACTAGAACTGGTTACCTAAAGTCCTATCTAATCTGGCTTTAAACACCTCCAAGGATGGGGCTTCCACAGCTTCTCTGGGCAGCCTGTGCCGGGGCCTCACTGCCCTCACAGGAAAGAATTTCTTCCTAACATCTAAACTAAACCTGCCCTTTTTCAGCTTGAAGCCATTGCCCCTTGTCCTGTCACTGCGCTCCCTGGTGAATAGTCCCTCTCCCACTTTCCTGTAGGACCCCTTTAAGTCCATAATTAAGACTCCTCATAGCCTTCTCTTCTCCATGCTGAACAAGCCCAACTCTTGCAGCCTGTCTGTATGAAGAATATAGACAGATATAATGTTTTAAAGCTAGCACATTACCTTTAAATGTAGCTTTTTAAAGGGAAAATGTTGAATTCTGGCATCCGCATGTTGCCTGTGTAGACCTGCTGACAGTAATTCTAGAGTTCACAGGCTGTGTGGAATAGCAGTAAGTCCATAAAAAACAAAGTTATCTTAGACATAAAAAAACACATCTTGCATTTTTATTCTTATGGTAGTAAGCCACAAAATGTTTTAAAAGACAAGGATAATTTGGATTGTATCTATTGACTGTTCTGTAATAAGTAAGAAAAAAAGATAAATACATTACTGTTAAATCCAGAGTTTAAAATGGGAACTTAAACTGGGGAAAGACAATAAAAGGATTTTTTTTTCCCAGTAGGTTTCATTCTCCTTTATGCACCTATGTAGTTCTGCCTACTTAAAATATTTATCCTCAGAATATTTGTGTTGTTCTAAGATAAGACTGGAGGAGAAAAAAGTAGAAAAAGAATCAATTAATCGCTAGTAAAGGTCAAGACATAAAGGTCTATGCTACCTCTTTAAAAACCTAAGACAGTAACAGAAATAAAATGGAAGTAGGTGGCTTGAGGGAGAATCTGTAATGTGTATCTAAAGGAAATAATTTGTGTTGCATTAATGTTAAGGTTTCTTTTTAATAATGACTAATGCTGGGGAAAAATTTCTTTTGCAGAATTTTAATTTTTTTTTTTAATACATTGGATAATATTATTAAGGATGTTTAACTTATATATGTTTCTTGCAAAACTTCACTTTATAAAAGCATACTTTTTGGAGTAGTAAGGACAAGAATATAAAGAGATAGAGGTCTGACATAAGTAATGATAAAACTAATTTCAGAAGAATTGTATTGAAATAGATTCTAAGTTACCCCAGTCCCAATTCTTTTCGGAGTCTTTTTAGACAGTCAGTTTCAGGTATCTTTGCAATATAAAGCTTTCCAGTTACATAAGTTATTCAAGATCTTACATCTCTCCATGGATGTAAATGATTCAGTAGCCTAAGGACAATTGAATCAATTCTGTATTGGAAAAACAATTTAATTGTTTCTTTAAAAAGACTTAAAAAGCACTCTCAGCATTTTATTCTATCTACACATAAAATTTGCTTTTCTCCTTCCCAGGCTTCACTCTCTAGAGGACTGCACACTTTTCTCTTTAATAATCTTCCATGTGGGCTGAAGATAGAGACTGGCATACATATCCTTCATATAAAGGCCAAAGCCACCAAATTTTCTGTCGGTTCCAGTTCTGTTTCTTACACTTCTCTTTGCAAATAGTTGGCTTTGTCTAGTTAGACAGTGCCTACCTACCCTTATCATAAATATTTTTCTCTTGTGATGAATAATGATGATTTTCCAGTCTGGGTTCTACCTTCTCTTACTATAGTTATTTCCTGAGAGTTATAGTAGTGTTGGTGCAAAGGATTATCTGGGATTAAAACACTATGCCTTTTACGGCACTACAATACCTGCCAGTGATGGACTGCGCTCCACTTGTCTATATGAGGGGCGTTTAAAAGGCAAGTGTTCAATTTCCAATTAGTCTTTGGCTAAACTACTAGCAGAGGTTAGACAGACACTTCTTGGAGCAGTAAAGCAAGAAAGATTTGCGTGAAAGAACATTCTTTTGAACAGGAAAAGTTTCATAAGTGGAAGTTCCTGTAATGAAAGGGGCTTCCTCTCCTGTTGCTGTTTCACTCAAATACCCTGAGAGGAGAAAAGACTTTCTCCTCCATAAATTGATGGATAAGTCAGTGAACGATAGGAGGTCATTATCTCAGAAGCCTCTTCATCTTCCTACATCCTTACCTGAGCTCACCACAGGAGCATAAAGAAAAATCCTCTAACACTCACTTATATACCTGTACATTTCATACATGGCAAAAAAAGCGCTAATGAATGTATCATACTCTTTCACACTAATTGTTGCTGAAATACATTTACCACTGATGGTCAGGCAGAGCAAACTGTGATTGTAATGACCAAAACTTGCCTGGTTCACAGTGTCCATATGTTTTTTCCATATGTTTGTTGTGTCACAAACAAAACCTGACATTTTGGAGGAAAGACATCTGTTCTATTATGTATGGACTGTCAAGAGCAATGCCTGTGTTCCCTAGTTATGGTAGTTGTTATCACAATAGCAATAACTGTTTTGGTCTGTCTTGGGAAAGAGATTTAGATTACAGTTATTGCTCCTCAAACTCTTCTCCACTGTTCTGAGTTCTCATGAATCCTGTAAAAGTCTCAACCTTGTAGAAGGCACTGTCTGCTCTCCCTTCTTCCTTCACTACTATCTACCCAGTCAAGAACAGAAAGAAAGGCAAAGAATGGCAAAACTTATTCTGTACTGTACAAATATCTCTGAAAATTATGCTAGATAAATAAAAAATTCTACACAATCTATTCAATAACTATCTTGTTAGAAGGCATTTTGAAGCTTCTAGGCACCCCGCAGGACTCTATGAAGATAAAAGGCACCTGTGATCTTTGTAGTGTTCATTTGACATTTCTGGGTACTGAAAACTCTGTCAGGTCATAATGTAATCTCAGAAGGAGTTCCTGCACTAAGATCCAAAAGTACACTGCTTAGCATAGCTTTCATTTGCTATTTCAGCAAGCTTTGCAAAGAATCATGCCATGTGTTTGGGTGCATCCAGCACCTATCCACACTACCATTTTTGATGGAAAATGAAATGTAAAGAAAATCTTTTGCATACATATGTGCAGTAAAAACTATGTGAAGTGATTATGGATTAAAGGCAATATTTATTAATATTCTTCTCTGTACTGATCCTAGATGATCAGTATTCACAGGCAGAAGCCTATTCATGTTTCAGCAGTACAGAGAACATGCTCCCATCTCTGGCACTACCTTTACCTCCAGAACAGACCAAACTCATGGGAAAGTCTAAAATGCGTACTATTGAATTCAGCACGCCTGCTCGCCTAAGAGACTGCTTTGTACCAGCAATATAATTTCTGTGATGTAATGAGCTATGCATGCATGCGCTTGTGAGACATCCCCCTTAGTTTACGTAGTTATGGAAAGAACCGTTGTCTAGAAATGCTTAATGAAACACAGAAGAGCTTTTTACATACTCCTGTCATTTTTTGCTGTGTTCCATATTCATAGCAGATTTTTCCCCTGAGTACTTCTTGTAGTCCTTATCTGTTATGAGACATTGATTTTTAATGGTAGGTATATTTAGAATTGTAATCTTCCAGTATGTCATGTATTCTGTTCAATTTTCAATAGTCAGCCTAAACTTCAGAAATAACTTTAAAGATATTCAAGGTATTCTTCAAAGACCTCTAGCCAAACAGCTGGCTCTGAGAAAGCAGAAAATATGTGTATGGTAATTAATGTAAACATAAGAAGTAGATTGGGTGACTGTGTATCATGGGCATAAACAGAGAGCCTCCAGCAGAATGACATATCAAGTCTATTCAAAAACAGAAGTTCTAGCATCAGACTGTAAGAATGCAGGAAGCACACAAAGACCCATCTATACAAGGAAAAAGATCCTCACAGGAAAAACAAGCAAAGACTGGGTAACAGCAGAACAAGAAGAGGGAATCGTGGGTTCCAACACAGGCACAACCTTATATGAAGAATGTCAGTTGGGCAGCACATGGTCCCCATTGTGTGACAGAGTTAAGGGACACCCACAGTGAGTATGCTTCAAGAAGCAGCTAAATGCAGAAGGCAAAAAAGGAAATCTATCAGGTGGCTGTATGATGATTGTAATGGAAGGACATAAGGACACAGCAGAATGAATCTGTCTTCTCATCATGGTTTAACCCCAGATGGTAACAAAGCACCACACAGCCCCTTGCTCACCCCTCACTCCCAAAGGAATGGGAAGGAAAATGGGAAAAATCACTTTTGGGTTGAGATGAAGACAATTTAATAGGATAAAAAGAAAAAGTATTATGGTGATGAAATTAATACTAATAATTAATAATTATTAGTAGTAAGTGTGATGCATAACAGCAATTGCTCACCACATGCAGAAGGAAAAAAAACCCAACCAGCTGCTTGGTCTGTTTCCAAGCAGCAAATCTGCCTCCCAGTTCACGTCCCCAGTTCTACAGGTAGCATGATGCTCTATAGCAGGGAATATCCCTTTGGCCAGCCTGGGCCAGCTGTCCTGGCTGTGCTCTCCCAGCTTCATGTGCATGTGGCAGAGTGTGAGAAGCTGAAAAGCCCTTGATTTAGTGTAGGCACTACAACTACCTAGCACTACAACTAAAAACATCAATGTGTTATCAACATTATTCTCATCCTAAATCCAAACCACAGCACTATACTGGCTGCTGGAAAGAAAATTAACTCTGTCTCAGCTGAAACCAGGACATTTGTTCATGCTGCCAGGATTACAGTAGATATCAAGTGAGAGATTCCTTAATAATTTTGTAATTGGGTTAATGTTAGTTTGCAAGACTATTACCAATTCCTTCTGTTTCTTAAATGAAAACTGAAAGCCATGTAAACAAATTCCATTGCAGGAAATAAATTAATTTTCTTATAATATTAGACCATGCTGGGTTATAATTATCTGTCTGTGTTTCTGTTAAATATTTACACATAAAATCAGATTTCAATAACTGTCAGAAAATATCATTCTTATATTTCCTGGTTGAAGAAAAGGAAAGAAAGAAAGAAAAAAAAAAGAAGGAAAAGAGAGAAAAAATATTGAAAAGATGGTCAGCAAGTCCTCTGTCTTTTGAGAATGATTGATAGGGAATTCTTTATTTGAACTTTGAAGCTCTAGCATTTCCATATCCTTTTTTTTCTTAACTATTCATTTTTGGTTTTAAGCTTATTACTGCCATGTAAGATTTATGAGAACAACTGCTCATGACTAAAATCAGCTGTGGAGGATGATGTAGACCCTGTCCAGGAGAACTCTGCAACAGCTTTAACAAGGGTATGCTTGCCTTCTAGTGACTGTGTGCCTCTCTGGACTATGTTGTCCATGGGAAACCACAATTGACTATTGATCTGTGATAGTCTGAACTGGGTTATCTATGTTATTCGTACTTTCTTCTATGTTTGCTACCAAAAGCTGTGATCTCATCAAATCCATGCAGGACTGGAAAGCCTTTAGAGTACAACGGAGAGGTTGTTCCAGAAATTTCAGTATCCATCCCTACTCCTTTGTAAATATGCATTTACCCACTGACGGACAAGCAGTTCATAAATAAACTGGAATTTTGTTAGGCAATCTGTAGTGTTAATCATCACCTAAGGAAAGCTTTCATAACTTGAGTCCTGGAATTTCCAGGAGATATTTCTTTATTAAATCTTTTGCTTCAGCTGACTGGAACAGATGGAAAATATATAACCTATTTTCCTGGGAGCCACTTGTATTAGTCCAAGTCTAACTCAACAGACAATATGTGAAGGCTTTCGCGTGGGTTCTGACTGTAAGCCAACAACATTCTTTTTTCAGCCCTCATGGAGAGGCAAAGGATTAAGTTTGTTAGAAAACATGAATTACTGTCACCTGCTGAGCTGGACCAGGGTCACGAACTGCAGAGCTTCCATAATGAGCCTGATGGCCCACCTCAGTCAAGGGACTTTCCCTTCCCTGCCACACTTACACTTTCGCTGCACAAATTCCAGGCTATCCAATTGCCAGAAAAGAGAGCAGAAAGAGCCATTGCAGAGCTACCAGTGATTTACTAGTTCTTTGTGTGGAACTGTCTCTTTAAGGTTGGCAGTGTCATTATTTGGGAGAAGTTTCTTTAGTCCCCCTTGTAATAGTCTGTTTGGAAAAATGCTGTAGCACTAGGTTTGGCGAAACCAAAAAATGCTGTAGCACTGTGGTGAAACAACTCTGAGACACAATGGAAGAGACAAGGCAGAAAGAGAAACACTTGTGTCTCAGATGTTAAATAGAATAGGGTGCTAATGGGTTAGAACTATAAAATCCTGCTTTTTAAATAAAATACACATTTTAAAAGAGGAGGAAAGAAAAACATGCTAGAAAATAATGGTTAAGTAGTATTTCACTCTTATGTATGCAGGGTTTGATAGCTGGGACATTTTTGTCCATTAAAAGCTATAGGAGACTGTTGGGCATATTGTATTCACTGGTAGCACTCTATCTTCCTGATTTAAACATAAATGAATAAATAATAATAAGTTCTTAGCCTTTACTGACATTTTCACAGTGTATAAGACTATTAGGTTTTTTTCAATTTTTAATTTTTCAAAATGTTAAGAAAATTATTTTATAAATGCAGCATTTCAAAGTGTTTTGTAATCCATGTGGCTCTTACAAATCTCTATCAAGAGAATGCAAGACAGGAAAGCTAAATATTTAACAAGTCACCTCTTTTCCATTAATCACTGAATTGCCAGGAAAGCACCTTTACAAGGATAAAGGGCTAACATCAGAGAATTACGGTGTGTAAGCATAATGGGAAGCCTCAGTTTATTTGGTGTGGTTACTTATTGTAGGATGTCCTCAGCAGTAAAATGTTCTTTTAAAAATGCAATTAGAAAATAAGCTTTAATTAAATATTTTAAATTATTTTTAATTTTAACACATGCCTTTTATGGGTTCCTGTGCATGTGTGTAGGTAAAATAACTGTCAGATAGGCTTTTTCTATATGCTATACTTTCTGTGATCTTTCATGTTTTTCAGAGGATGAAGAATGAATTCTTAAAACACGATCTAAGGACAAAAGCAAAAAGGGGGGGCGTGTGTGACAACAACATTCTGTCTATTGATTCACTGTGTGTGAAAGATGTTGTGTTCTTCTTCAGACAGAGAAAAAATCTGAGTCTAAAGGAGATAGAAAGCTCACTCATCATGCTGGTGCTGGGAATACATGCAACATGAAGCTCTATTGTTCATGTACCATGAAAAGACATCAGATAATCTGTGGGCATCCTGCCTCCCCATGGAAAAATAAATCAATATTCACTTTTGTCATCAGCATTTCATGCAATGCTTCCCCAGACTCATTGACAAAATTCTTTCCCTGATAGCAGAACAGTTTAGCAAAAAATTTCAGAACATTCCTATGTCCTGAATTATGGGGATATAAACAACTTTTTGCACCTACTAGTGTAGCAAAGGTAACTCTTTTATATTCGATTCTTGGTTTTAGAGTTAAATAAAACATTCACGTCTTGCAACTTGTAGCAAAATTTTCTCTATGGAACTTAAATAAAGCAGTTTGATTTGAAAAATTGTTTGCATATGTTATGTGCACACAAATTTTCTTAAATCCCATAGATATCTTTAGACTTTGTAATGGAAATATTTTCTTGAGATCAATGCCCAATTCCAGAAGAAGGAGTGAAAGAAACTAACAAGGAAACATGGGGGAAAATTCCTTGTAGATCTACCTTATTCTGATTGACCATTTCTATTGATTATCTCAGGTTACCATCCACATGGGTAAACATAGCTAGCCCTCTTTAATGTAATGTCTCCTTAGTTTCAATAACCACATGTGGTATGCTAAGTCCTAGATTTGTGCATGTTGGAGTAACGGAGGTATTTTGTTAAACCACTTCAGCTCTATCAATGCAGGCCTACCCACTGATACTCTCATTGAACCC
This sequence comes from Zapornia atra, assembly GCA_013400835.1. Taxonomy (NCBI): domain Eukaryota; kingdom Metazoa; phylum Chordata; class Aves; order Gruiformes; family Rallidae; genus Zapornia; species Zapornia atra. The sequence continues at coordinate 44,371 of VZTU01027148.1, read as the reverse complement.
AATGCTGGCAAGTAGTTTCCACCTGCTCCACTGCATCCACCTGCTCTGTAAAGGACAAGAGAATGTCTGCAGTGTCATCTGTTACAGTGTCCTGGGGACAAGGAGTCCAATGTGGCCATTTATGAATAACAGCTATAGGAACTGTCTATCACTATGAAAAGGTCAACAGATCATACTTCAACAGTTAACACTATTATAGTGTCTTTCTATTTCTATAGAGGACATATGCAGTCAAATTATTCCAGGATTTGATGTCCTAAATGAATATAGTCAACAATTACATTGTCCACTTTTTTCTTCAAAAGTATTTAATATTTCTGCCTGTCCCTATTTTCATCTCTCAGTGTTGGTGTCAGATGAATAGTTACTGTCTTCCTTGAATAGCATTGGGTAGCCACATGTTCTATTTATACAAAATGCTCAGTGACAGTGCGGGGGTGAATGCTTCCACCATATTGTTCATACTGTGAGTTATCGTCATCCTGGAGATATTTATTTTCTTTTCTTATTTCTTCTATTACTTTCTTTGGCTTTATGGTTGCTTCTGAAGCTGTTCTTTTATTTTTTGTTTTATGGTTTGTCTCAGAGAGCTGTTAAAACAGTGACAAGCACTCTATCAACAAGGTGGTAGTATGGTGATATAAAATTTGCATTAACGGAAAGACACCAGACTTGCTCATTGCTAAGGCATGTTTGTATCCCACTCAGCTTGTGTCCCATGCTCTACCATGCAGTCTGTGCCTCTTTCCCTATTTGCAGAGCAATAATGCTCTCACTCCCATCCCATCTACCAGAAGCTAGATTTGCTGTTTTCCCTTTGCTGCAATGATGCTGATTTTCAGCAAAATCTTGGACCTGCCACATAACGGGGGAAGTTCTGGGTCCTGAGGATGGTTTGGGTAAAGTACAATAACTTGAACAAAGGGAGGGAAAGAGGGACCCCCAATGCCATCACTTGCTATTGTGAGAAATATACCACAGAGTATCTTTGACATTGAAGGACATTAGGAATGAGACAGTACACCTTCATTCTCTGGCCTACCTTGTTCCTTTGTGCAAGAAGTTCAATAAGAAATAATGTTGATAACATCTGTGGTAATGGTGGTAGTTGTTTGTATGGTATGAAAGTAATGAAACATCACGGTGGTAACATCCTGTCACCACCCTGAGCACACCTAAACTATATACATGTGCTTGTACGCTAGTGACCATGTGTGCGTATCTTCAGACTGTCCATAAACAAGCAGAAAAGGATTTAACAGCAACCGAGTGAAATCTGAGGCTTTTGTAGACATTGCACACACCCTGTACTGGCCAGCCTATATTAAAACCCAGCTTTGGAGGCTCTTTCATGAGATATTGAACAGCCCTGGCAGGAAGCAGGAGCTTTGTGATTTACAACCAACTCGCTGAAATCCAAAAAAGCGGATGTTACATTTCTAGTGTATACATTGGCTTTTTTTTGCAAAGTCCTGATTTCCAGCTCAGGAAAAGCTGCTTTTAAGGTATCCCTGTTGGGAAACCTTTTTAAAAGCCATTCATTTTTCAGGGACAGGATGAAAAAACAAGCTTCCTAAACTAGGCCAAAAAAGAGACATAGTGCTCAGCGTTATGTTGTGGTGTAAAATGAACAAAGGACCTTCTGAGGACCCTATCTTCACTAATTAATAGCATTTGGTCCCTATAAAGGCCCTGTGATTATTGGCCTGTGCAGAGGTGGGATGAGCAGGTAACAGAAGATGCCAGGGGTTCCCAGTGTGTTGCTTTTATAGACAAAATGGGCTGCTGCTCAGTGCCATGCTCAGGTAGGGACGTCTCCATCTACCTGCCAGCAGTGTCTGTGATGAGCTTTCCCTGTTGGATAACTTGAAGAAAAAACAAAAACTAAAGCAAAACTATTAGCAGGTTGACAGAACAGAGAAGTGTGTATTTTTGTACATGATAATGCGCAAATTTAAAAAATATAGGTATACACTTGGAAGTTCATTCCCGTTCTTCTTCCCTCTGACTTTTAGTTATGTTGGTGTTGGCAGCAAATACATGTGGACTGTATTCAGGTTGTAGCTGATCATAGGAAACACACAGTTACCCAGAAGGGTCTCGTTATCCACTAAGACAATGCATTTCATTTCCTTGACATTTCTGGTTTGAAAGCAAACCTGTTGGTGAGATACTTTTTCAAGAGGAAAAATAAAACAATACAGATAGACTAAGTGAACAACAAAAAACCCATTATAAAGCAATACCTAAAGTTGACCATTGACCAATCAGGTGGAACTTTCTAATTTCTCTTTATGATTGAAGTGACAGATTAATTAGACCTTAATTGCTGCCTAAGCAGATGTAATAACACATATCACAAGCATGAATTGAAAAAATTAAATGTGGCTCTCAGATACATTCTCTAAGTATGCAAAGTTTATTTTCCTGAGGGTTTCCTTTTTTGTAAGCTCTTCCTGTGCTCTAAAAAAAATTAAGATAATTGAAAAAATAATCTAAAATCTATGAAGTTAGAAGGCAATATCAATGAATCTTTCCCTGCTTAAGACAGAAATCTTTTCCTTCTTAAGATTTAAAAACTAAGTCAGCAATACCTAATTCTTTTTCCAGAATAATTGGAAGGCATTTCTTTCCATTCTTTGAAAGATTGTATTTCCTTGATTTACTGTTATTTACTTTGACATAAAACCATGAGATAGGTACAGTTATATTATCTGACCAGTATTAATAGATTAAGGAAAAGTTAATTATTATAGGTTTAGACATAGGAAAAATATGTGACCACATTTGTGTAAACAATTTTTGTGGCCAACTGCCTTTGTAGACAATATTTTTTGGCTGTTTTTTGAGACCAGTGTAATGTCTATTTGCTACAGAAATGGGATTTTCAAAGTTCAAGTGTCCTTTTGTTGGGAAAAGTGTTCTACAGTTATTTCAGTATTAATATAATACATTTATGTATTAAGCTTGCAGACAATGAGTTATTCTACTGTAGACAGAAATGCAAAAACCTGAGCAGATTATGTGGTCCATTAATTACATTTAAGTCAATCAGCACAATCAGTAAGAGACAGAGTATTCTTTGAATCACACAAATATTTTATACATGTTCACGTTGCACCTATAGTATCCATAGTATTAGTGACTGTACATCCGCTGATAAAAGCAGGCCTTTCACCACATACACAAGCAAAAGATGCAGGATCCTTTATGTATTCCAGGTCAGCATTAGCACCATAGGCCATAGCAGTCCCGCAGTGGATGATGACCTCCTTAACCAGCAAAGCTTAAATGAGGATGACTTAGAGTCCAGCTCCACAGTTCTTCACACAACGCTGTTGATTCCAGGGCATAAATACTGGCTTTAGCTAAGGATCCTCTTGCAGAACTTACAGACCATGAAAGCGCATGTTCAAATCACTCCGGAATTTATTCTGACCCAAAGTTATCAGAGCTGGATAGTAATGAAACAAGATCAATGTCTGCTTGAATCTTTGTACTGTGCTGCTGCTACATTTCAGAGAACATAAGATCAGTGAATAGGTCTACCTGAACATCTGGGAACGGTAAAGATTTTTTCCCCCTCGACAGAACAAAAAGGGCAGAAGAAATGTTTCGATCACCCTTTCTCTGATTCTTGCAGGGGGATTGGAAAGAGTTGACAAACCTGCAGCCTTCAAGTCTGGCAAGAAGGCCAGCAAAACTGAAATAGATTTTATAAGAGCATATTTGATATACTATCAAGACATGACATTGTTACCTCTCTGGGAGGAAGAATAAGAATACCTTGTACTCTGGAAACCAACAAAGAAACTAGAAAAGACATATGGACAACTAGAGTTTACAACAAAACACAGTGTCTCACTTCACTGATGTTCTTTCCACAGCTCTCAGCTACATGATGCATTGCCCTGCAGCACGATAGAGAATGACAAAAGAAAAATCCCATCTTGTTACTGAAATAACATAGCCAGAATAGGCTTAAAATTTCATTTTATCAGTTAATTAGGGACAAATTTTCCTTCATGGGATTTTGCTTTATAAATTTCAGTCAAAGATAAAAAATATTTATTCTTAACTTGACTTACTGTTATTCATTTAGACATGCAACAATAGGCACTGCTCTATTATCTGACTAGCATTAACAGATGAAGGAAAAGTTTCAGTTGTCCTAGGTTTAGACATAGGCAAAATATGCAACCACTTTATGTAACCACTTTTTGTGGCCAATTGCCCTCACATTCTTTTTTGCCTTGTTAGAGAATAACATAATGTTACCATTGAGAGCCTGCAGTATTCAGACATCTGATAAACACTGTACTTTAAAGAGATTTGTTCAACTTTGAAGTCAAACTCTGTTGTTGTTTAGCATTTAAATGATTTTTTTATGCTTAATGTTCAAGAACATAGGCTTTCTATAATGAGTTTTATGGGATGTGCTGACACTGTGAGGGGGATTATCTCTTCTTTCACAGTTCAGAAAAAAAGCCCAAAACATCAGCACAAAACATCAGACAAAACAGCCCACAAGCCCTGACTATCACCTTTTCTTGATGTACAGATTCACATCACACATTAGTGTCTTGTCCTTGTCCTTGGGGAAGATGACAAAGCACAGTTTATTCTCCGTCATTAATGAACTGCATTACAAGAAAAGCCCAAACCTCTTTTACTCAGTACTTTGTATATGACCTTTTTGCCCCACCCTCTCACCCATGGATGTGCTGTGGGTTGTTTCTTCAAAGTTCAGAAGGATATCTGTTCTTCCCTTCTCTGTGCAGCTTTTTAGATGCCTCATCTTCCTTGAGAAAAAAAAAAAAAAACCACCAAACTTTCAAAAGGCAGTACAGAGCATTTTGAGTAGGTAGGTTTTACTCTCAGTCACTCTGTGGAAGTTCCTGTTTCTCTCCACTGGTCATGTAGATAACTTCAGACATTAGGACCATAAATTACACAGCTATTTATCTACCACATGTTAATAATCTGAAGATTACTCCTTCCCATGTTACCCGTCCATCACCTGTCCACCCTGTAAAAACAACATCATGACCTGTGGGATGAAGGAATGTAGCCCATTGGAGGTACTTTGTCTCTCTCTGCATGAGACTCACGATCAGGGATAGATTCATGAGGAATGCTGTGCAGACACCACCCCTACTTCCTCAACTGGCCTTGTGAAGTAACAGTTAAACAAACTGCCAATAGGAAATTCTGCCCTGGACATCAGAGTCTGGAAATCTGTGTGTGAGCAAGGGAATATTGCAGTCAGTTTGAAACGATCAACACATTCTCACCAGGGACTGTAGATGCCCATAGGTAAGTCTTACAGCAAGGTTAACATCCCTATGTACTAGATGGGATCAACTCGAGGTAAAATTCACTTCTCTTAGAAGAGTTCACACCAGTCTTATACCGTGAAAGAGAGATAAGGAGTACAGGGTGGAAAAGAGTGGAAAATGAGGCACATGTAAGAATCCAGTAGAGCATCTTTTATCAAGGAGGGTTGATGTCCCTACAAAGAGAGGCTGAGGGAGCTGGGCTTGTTCAGCCTGGAGAAGAGAAGGCTGCGGGGGGACCTCATTGCAGCCTTCCAGTACCTGAAGGGAACTTATAAGCAGGAGGGGATTCAACTTTTTAAAAGGGTAGATAATGGCAGGACAAGGGGGAATGGACTAAAGCTAAAGGAGGGAAGGTTTAGATTAGATATTAGGGGGAAGTTTTTTACAGAAAGAGTGGTGAGGTGCTGGAACAGGCTGCCCAGAGAAGTAGTGGATGCCCTGTCCCTGGAAGTGTTCAAAGCCAGGTTGGATGGGGCCCTGGGCAACCTTGTGTAGATCCAGACCTGGAGGTTGGTGGCCCTGCCTGTGGCAGGGGGGTTGGAGCTCTATGATCCATGGGGTCCCTTCCAACCCAGACCATTCTATGATTCTATGATTCTATGATTCTATGTCAGCTTTAAAATACCATACAAGGAGATGGAAGAAGTCCAGTGTGTAGGAATACAAAATAATGCTGATAGTAGATAAGCTTAAATCGCACCACCTTTCTCAGTAGGAGTCTTTGGGAGTGGATGACAAACTCTCACTTTAGTATCAAGAACAAACTGTTCACATAAACTGCACCTTTGAACTCATATGATTCTGCAGCTTCACCTGCAAGCTTCAATTTAGATGTTTCATATATTTCCCTTATTAGTATTGATGCAAAATGGTGCACATAATTTGCTTAACCACTCCAAATGTAACAAGAATGCACAGCAAAGCAGTAAAACAGTCCTCTGGGCTCTAAATAATCAAATTTACCTTTTTTAAGAAGATGTATGGGATTCAGGTTTATTCAAATTAAAAAAATAGTAACAAAACATTTCTCTTTTTCCTTCAGAACCAAAATTTTCACAATTGAAACTGTAAAATCTTCAATTCTGTAAAAGTTATCTGATTAAAATTTTCAGTAAAGAAAAACCAAGTATTTCTTAACATCCATGAACCATTATACTTTTGGAGTATAATAATAATAATCCCATATTTTTTTTTAAAAAGTGGAACTAGATGCAAAAGGCACATACATTTTTTTTTTCTCTGAATTAGTCAGAGTATCATAATGTGAGTTAATGCATTATGCCTCTATTTTCTCTGACATGTAACAGAATTTCCATGAAAAGCAAGCAAAATCAGAAGTTAGTCAAACATTAGTGTGGCTGAGGACATTTAAATATTAGCAGTATGATGAAGGCTTAGTATTAACCAAATATAAAATTTTCTTTACCTTATATTAAAATTTATTTAAATCAAATGATAAATATAAATGCCTGTGTAAGTAGCAATCTCCGTGGCAGTGATAATCATAAATTATACATTTCTTTAAACTTTGATTAATGTTTTCTTCTGTGAGTCAATGCTGTCGATATTCTTACCAAATATGTACTTTGTAATTACAATTAAATTATATACACAGTATTTGAAAAATATATACAGAAACTTTGTGCTGCTCACAAGGCATCTTTCTTCTCACACATACTGATAAGCCAAATAGTCTGCAGGCAAATATTGTGAAAGCTCTGCACCCTCTTATGCCGTCTTTGGTCGTGTTTCTGTGTGCATATACTCATTCAAATCCGAAAGCTGTGTGTCTCTGTAGAGTTATTATATTAGGAGAACAGAACTGATTAACATTCTAAGCAGGATAATTACTTGTGGGTTATCTTTACGGGTCAGTGTTACTGCTTGCTTTACAACTCTGCAGTCATACATCTCCCCCTCTCTTGGTAAGCCTGCAGAGCTTCACTTAACCTGCTCTGCGCTAGTTAACATTTCATAGCAGGTCCTGCTGTTACAGTAGAATGTTTAGGAGTCAGAGCATCTTCTGCCCTGCTTCCAAGCCACAGTTGGTCTCTCACTGGATAATGGACTCAAGTTGCCCAAATGTTCTTCCATTGGTTACAGTAACCTTTAGAACTGAAAATAGTATTTTCTAGATTTTCAAACTAAGTAGTTTGACAAATTAAGTGAAAAAGGGTGAAAGAGAGAAAAGTGCAAAGTGTAGTTATTAGTGCTGCAAAAAGTAAAATTAGACGCTTTTTCAGCTATCAAGTGGGACACACAATATTTTCTGTGGAAACTCATAGTTATCTTATAGCAGATGACTCCTCTCCCGTGCTCAGAGCAAATGAGTAAGCCCATTATGGAGTCCAGGAAGCACCTTGCAACCTGCTAAGGAGAAGTATCGATGATTCACCTGCAGTGGTCCACCTGCCTACCTCTTGGTCAAGTCACCTTTCTTCCTAGCCATGAACAGATACATGGCTATTGCCTGCCACTGGAAGAAAAACAAACCAAAACAAAACGTATGCTTTTGTTTGGGTGCTAGTACTAGGTGCTATCCAACTATTTTGTGAGGCAGATTACAGATCAAATACAAATATTATAACCTGGACACTAGATAGTCAATGTCTATGACACGTCTATAAGGTCTTTTCACAAGAAGCATAACACCATCTCCTCCACCCTCAAAATGGATGTCAACATTACCTACTTGAATGTCAGTTTAGCCAGAAATCCAGCTGCACTTGGCACAGTGAGTGATTAAGATAATGCAACTTGCCTTTCAATTCAGAGTAGGTTTTCATCTGGCTGAGGAAAAAAGGGCAAAACAAGTCTGAATCTGACTGGAAATACTGTAAAACAATGTGGTGGTTTAGCCCTGGCTGGAGGCCAGATGCCCACCAAAGCCTGTCTATTACTCCGCTTCTAAGTTGGTCAGGGGAGAAAATATGTATTAAGAAGCTTAAGAGTCAAGATAAGGACAAGGAGAGATCATTTTATCAGCAATGATATGGGCGAAAACAGACTCAACACAGAATGAAGGAAAGAACTATTCTAATTTATTACACTACACTAAAAAGAACAGTGAAAACCGGAGTCGGGGGCGCAACCAAATCTTAAAACAAAATGCAACCAGATCTTAAAACACGTTCCCTCCACCACTCCCTTCTTAGCAGACTTTAATCAGAATCTTGCTCCCTTCTTCCCTCCCGTTCGCAGTACAAGGGGGGCAGGGACTGGGAAAAGCGAGGTTCTCAGTAGCACCTTTCTTCCACCCCTCCATTCTAAGCAGAATTCCCTTTAGCCATGATTTTCCTCCCTTCTCTTACCCCTGCTCGCAGTACCGGGGGGGGGCAGGGACTAGGAAAAAATAATGGGGTTCTCGGTTACTTCTTCATGAGCTGTTTTCCTTTTCCAGATCTTAAAACACCTCTACCTCCCCACCCCGCTCCCTCCTTAGCAGACTTCAATCTAGTAATGATTTCACTCCCTTCCTCCCCCCGATCACAGCACAGGGGG
>VZTU01027148.1:11501-35491 GCA_013400835.1 Zapornia atra | reverse complement strand
CCCCCCAGCAAACCTGTTCCAGCGCAATTCTCTCTCTCGCTCATCTCTGTAGGTTCCAAGTGCTGGCAGGGGCTTGCTTCAATGTAAGGGTCACAGCGTCTTTTCTATGTCTCCACCTGCTCCATCCAGCGTGGAGCCCCTCCACAGGCTGCAGGTGGGGTCTCAGCCTTTTCCATGGGGTTTCTCCATGGGCTGCAAGGGCATGTTTCTCTGGGGCACCTGGGGCGCCTCCTCCCCCTCCCTGGCCTTGGTGTCTGCACAGCTCGTTACATCTTCTCTCTCCCTTCTCCAGTGGCAAAATGCAGCTGCTTCCGGGTTGTTTTCTCCTATATGTGATTCTCAGAGGTGCTATGACTATCTCTCATTGGCTTGGCCCTGGTCAACATCCTTGGATTGTTTACATTTTGGAGCTCCAGAGAATTCCAGCAGCTCCTCACAACAGCCATTTTCTGCACCCCTGTTCTTTTCCAGCACCCAGCCTCTCAAAACTGCAACAAACAAGCATGGGAAATAGTGAGACGGATGTGAGCTGGAGCTGTCATATTTAGACTTTGTAGGAGGAAGGGACCTGGCAGGAACAAAATCCTTTGTCTCCTCAGTTGCAAGCTCATCCTTTTATTTCACCTTTTAAATCCTCATTATTACCTTTTTCTTTTTGACTTATGTGGCAAATCTCATTCTCCATTCTTATCTATGGCTAACTATCCCTATCTAGACCTGCAGGCTAGTCCATATTTGCCCTGACTTCAGATGCTTTCTTCTTCCCTTAGCTGAATGCTACTCCTTATCTGGTGCAAATCACCAAGAAATTATTTTCTGGTGTACCTGCTGCTAAGAAGAATTTGCACAGAAATATGTTACCATCATCCATCAAATTCTTCCTTAAGACTCTCCTTTACTATGATGCTATGACAAAATTTAGAAAATAGATTACCAGCATGTGAAAACTGCTGGGTTTAATGCCATCATCTCATTTTCCCTTGCATTTTTCCATCTGCCTATATCAATCTGTTACCTCTCATCTTAAATGTAGATTATTCATTTAAGGTCATCAAGATTAAGATTATGAGTGTTGTAGAGTGTCTGCCATGATAATGCTCTGCTACATGGCTGGAATTCTTACACATTATGATAAAGTCAATTGTCATTCTTTGTCAGAGCCCAGAGATAAGGATTTTTTTTCTCCCTGCAGTTGCAGTGCAGGTAAAAGCTGAAAAATATAAAATGATAATTCTGTTTCACAAGGAGTTTAAGGCTTCATCAATGAGGGAGGAAAACTGTTTATGACATTGTGGAAAAGACAGCAATGAGGAACGATCATGCCTCATCACAATTGCCTCATTCCATCACAATTGCCTCATTCTGAAAAGCCTTGTGTGACATAGGAGGCAGTTTCCTGTTTCTGATTTTAAAAAAATAAAATAATAAAAATGGTAAAAAACCCCTTGCACAATAAAACGTCTTCAAGAGAGACATGAGAGGGGAGACTGAATCAAACAGAAGCAGAAACTGTATTATTTATGTTATTTTTACAGGCTGACCTATAGAGTACCAAAAGTTTATTTGGCCAGAATTCCATTTTCCCAGGTGAAGGAAAAAAGATAAAAGAAAAAACGAAATTAAAGAAAGAATGATTTAAATAGAAAGCTTCTATTCTGAGGAAGAAGTCTTTCATCACAATATTACAGAACAGTGCATTCATCTAATAAAGTTTTCAGGGTTTTTTTTAATGGCTACTCTGTGACAAAACGATGAAAATAACTTACAATCTCTGCTGCAGTATTGTGAGAAAGTGTTAATGTCTAAAAAGCACTTAAAGAGCCTCAGGCAGACTATACCAATATCACATGCACTCAAACTTATTTAAATATAAATATTGTAATAGAAAATTATTTTAATATTTTCAAAATAATAGTTTTATTTACTATTTTATTATGGTTTTCATGGCTATATAAATTGAGTATAAACATATGTAATATATTCCAAAATCAACAAATTTTGCACCCAGCAGTCAGGAAATGGTTCAGTGCATTTTGAAAGGTTTTCAATTTAAAAAGAGCAACAGAAAACCCTCCAGCAACATGCTTCTACACAGTGTATAGAAATCTGAGTGATGTATACCAAGTCTTAGGAGGAGTGAATTACACAGAGGGATTAGTTTTGTTTCTGTTTATATTTCTGCAAGTTTTTCTAAAGCTTGCCAGTAGAGTTCAATAAATATTGAGGGGAAAATAAAGGCATGAAATTCAGTTAAAAACTTACATTTTTATTTTTATTGTTATCTGCCAATTTTCCTTTGTACAATTTTTTCGTTTTCTTACAAATAATTTTTGCAGAATAGATACTCAAATGTTTATGCACAGTTTACTAAAGTGAATGTTCAAGTTAAAATGTTTCTAAAATCAATTTAAATTTATGCATTTTACTGTCACCTCATGCTTATAAAAGGTCTGTAATTAAATCAGGAATTTTGGCTTCCAACTATAAATTGGTAACCAGCTAGATGTAAGAAACTCCTAAAGGATACTATCTAAATCACCAACTGCATTAAGTTTAACAAGAACAAGCACCGGATCCTGCACCTGGGAAGGGGCAGCCTTGGCTGCACATACAGACTGGGGGATCAGATACTGGAGGCCAGACATGATGAGAGACATTTGGGGGTCTTGGTCAACAGCAAGTTAAACATATGCCATCAGTGTGTCCAAGCAACCAGGAGCACGAACCGTATCCTGGGATGCATGAAGCACAGCATTGCCAGCCAGTCCAGGGAGGTGATCGTTCCACTCTACACTGTGCTGGTGTGGCCTCACCTTGAGTACTGGGTACAGTTTTGGGTGCCATGGTGCAAGAGGGACACAAAGATATTGGAGAGTGTCCAGAGGCGGGAAACGAGGATAGTGAAGGATCTGTAGGGGAAGTCTTATGAGGAGAGGATGAAGTGCCTTGGTTTGTTCAGCCTGGAGAAGAGGAGTCTGAGAGACTTCATCGCTGTCTATGGTGATNCCTCACCTTGAGTACTGGGTACAGTTTTGGGTGCCATGGTGCAAGAGGGACACAAAGATATTGGAGAGTGTCCAGAGGCGGGAAACGAGGATAGTGAAGGATCTGTAGGGGAAGTCTTATGAGGAGAGGATGAAGTGCCTTGGTTTGTTCAGCCTGGAGAAGAGGAGTCTGAGAGACTTCATCGCTGTCTATGGTGATGCCTCAAAAAGTCAGAATCAAAACTCAATATCCTTGGTGACTATTAAGCAAGTATCCTTTATTGCAGCACTGGGCACACAGGGTATTTGCTCCTCCTAATGTGTGTGCCCATTAAAGCCAAATTTCTCATATTTATACAGATTAACTATACATATTAATTATAATTTCTAAGAAAAGGCAGCGTTATGCAAATTTCCAGGAAGTCATTTACATTAACTCCTCCCACGCAGAGCATGCTCAGTGACACTCAGGGGGTCTTCTGGTGGTCTTCAGGGATGAAGGCTGGATGTCTTCCTCTATCTCAGTGTGTGCTCTTTATGTTTTTTCTCCATAGTTACCAAAACACATTCCTGAGCTCAAAAACACATTCCTGCACAAACTAGTTAGGAACCCCTTTTAGCTGAAAACAAGATATACTCTGTCTCTTAATTGGTCATTGGTCTCATTATTTATGACTCCCCTATCTTCATTTTCTTTAGTTTCAAGGCTGTTGCACTGTTATGACTAAATTTTGTAGCCGCTTTCACGAAACAGCTCACATGGTTAAAGCCATATTCTACTAAAATCCAAAGCCTATTCTTAAAACATGAAAATTCTTATATTAAAGTTATATTGTCTCTTAAGCTAAATCTATATCTAGCTATTTAGCATTATTACATTTAATTGAATCAATGGTTTCTTGATGAGGGAGAGCAAAGGGGCAGGCACCAATCTCCTCTCTTTGGTGACCAGTGATAGAACCCAAGGGAATGGCATGAAACTGTGACAGGGGAGGTTTAGGTTGGATATTAGGAAGAGGTTCTTTGCTGAGAGTGTGGTTGGGCACTGGAACAGGCCTCCCTGGGAAGTTGTCGCAGCACCGAGGTTTACTGAGTTCAAGAAGCATCTGGACAATGTGCTCAGTCCCATGCTCTGACTTGTCTGGCCCTGTGTGGAGCCAGGAGTTGGTCTTGATGATCCTCATGGGTCCCTTCCAACTCGGGATATTCTGTGATTTTATGATACTATACAAGTGAAACGATTATTTAGAAAGCAAGTGCTAACAATGCTGGTGACTGCTTTCCCTGCACCTTGGAGGTGTTTACCCCTCCAAGGAGCAAAGATCGAGGTCTACAAGTGTCCTATTTGTCACCAGGGAATGTGTTCTTGCCAACCCCAGAATACCTCTTACATTTGCACTCATTCTTCATGCAAGATGCTTGCCACATTTCCCACTGTCAGATAAATATAATTGTCAGTTTTATTTATTGCTTAAACACTTGCCTTTTGTGGAGCTAATAGTTGAAAAATGGTGTATCAATCAGCAGCTCTTATCAGGAAAAAGGATCTAAACATATTGATTCAGGTAATTAGCATGATCCAAAGCCAGTAGTGAAATTAGCAGTAAGAAGAGAATCAAACATTTGAAACAATTTGCAAGCTGAAATCTAGTTTCATCAAAACAGGTAGGTTAGAACAATGGACATACCAGTGAAAGTTAATGCTGTGTAACTGAAAACCAATGAGAAATGTTTATGAAGTAAAATATACAGAACTTAAAGATGTTAATCTTCTGCTTCAGGTATCAAATCACTTCTTCAAAAAAAGTTATGAAATAGATATATGGCAGTTGGTCTCTCAGATAACTAACATATTGGACAGTCTTTCCCTGAAGCATCTGGGGAAGGTTAGGATTTAATAGTCAGTAAAAAAAATTCTATATTTTTGTTTCAGAAAAAAACCTGCATTTCAGAAACAAATTTTAAACAAAACAGCTTCAGCCTTTTCTACTTTTTGAAAAATAGGTCAGCTTCATAATAACCATAGTATCCACGTTTGCATTTCTATTATAGCCACCATCCAGAACAAGAGGTTTCCTTGTATTGCTGCTGCATAAAAAAAATATTAGGGATACATCACAACATCATAACATGCTCTGAAGAAAAAGAGTTTGTCTCAAGATTAGTCAGGAAGATAAGCTGTATCTCCTCTGAGTCATAAGTTCCTCTGATTTCCCCATTCTTGCCTTCCAGAGGAATAAGAAATGTTCACGTTATTCATGGAGCATCTTCTAAGATACTCCCAATTCTCCAAGATTCTTGAAGTATTTCTTAGTTCTCATGATCATTCCCAAAGCCAAAAGCATAACTAAAGAAGCTAAGTCTGAAACCTATAAAACTTCCACTTGAGCATCCTTGGGCCAAGTACTCAGCTCTGCAATGTGGATTTAAGATGTTTGCTAGGGTACAAGAAGGAATATCTGTATATAGTTTTAACCTCAGGCACACAATCTCTCCAGACTTGACTGTTACTATATGTGAAGGAAAAATTTATTTATTTACTTCCATTCAGTACTCTTGACTAATGAAACTAAGCAACTGTGAAGAAAAGTAGAGATCTACTTTTTACAACACTTTCCCCCTCAATTTATAAACTCCATGCTGTTGCAGAGAACAAAATTATTCCTTTAAAACTAATAGCCATCACTTCAAGTTTTTTTCAGAATGGTAGAAAATAGCTTATCAACAATTTAAGACCAAGAGGTTTGCCAGAGTCAAGAGCACCTCTGAAGTAACTTCCTTTGCAGTACCAACATCATCCTCCCAATTCTCCCTCAGTATGCAAACCCTGATGAGATATTACAGATTGTAGCCCTATATAGTGTAACATAATGTTTTGATATTGATGTCAAGTATTTTCTGTTCAGCTGTGGTGGTGTAACTTTGGCTGGACACCAGGTGCCCATCAAGCCACTTTATCACTTCCCTCTTCAGCAGGACAAGGAGAGAAAGAAAATAAGATGGAAAAAACCCTGCGGGTTAAGATAAAGGCAGTTTAATAAAGCAGGAGCAAAAGGCTGTGTGTGGAAGTAAAGTGGAAAAAAAAAAAACCCAAAATAATATTTATTCTCTACTTCCCATTGAAAGGCAATATCCAACCACTTCCTAGGAAGCAGGGCTTCAGTATGGATAGTGATTACTCCAGAAGACAAACATTGTAAATAACACATGCCCCTCCTTTGTCCTCCTTTTTCTTAGCTTTTATTGCTAAGTAGACGTCATATCATACAGAATATCTCTTTGGTCANCAGAATATCCCTTTGGTCAATTTGAAACAGCTGTCCTGGCTGTGTCCCCTCCCAAGATCTTGCCTACCCTCAGCTTACTGGTGAGGGGGGATGTTGGAGAGACAGCCTCAGTGCTATGCCAGCACTGCTCAGCAGTAGCCAAAACCTGGTGTGTTACCAACACCTCCCTGACTACCATCACACAGCACAGCACTGTGAAGGCTGCTGTGCAGACAAGTACTTCCGTCTCTGCCAGACCCAATACATCAGCATATGATTGTTTTCTGCTGTCTTTTCCATTTTGATCACTACTTACTGGGCCAATTGTTCCTCTCAGAGATTAAAGGGATGCCATCCAGAGGGACCTTGACAGGCTTGAGAGGGGGACTCCTTGCAAACTGCATGAAGTTCAACAAGGCCAAGTGCAAGGTGCTGCACATGGGTTGATGCACTCCCAAGCACAATTACAGCCCGAGTGGAGAATGGATTCAGAGTAGCCTGAAGACAAAGATTTGGGGATGTTGGTGGATGAAAAGCTCAACATGAGTCACAAATGTGTGCTTGTAGCCCAGAAGGCCACAAAAAGGTGATCAGAAGGTCAACAGAGGTGACTATACCCCTCTACTCTGCTCTGTTGAGAACCCACTTTGAGTACAGCATCCAGTTCTGGGGGCCCCACTACAAGAAAGACATAGAACTGTTGGAGTGAGTCTAGAGGAAGGCCAAAAGGATCATGAGAGGGCTGGAGCACCTCTCTTCTGAAGACAGGCTGAGAGAGTTGGGCTTGTTTAGCCTGGAAAAGAGAAGACTCTGGGGAGACCTTAGAGCAGCCTTCCAGTATTTGAAGAGGGCCTACAGGAAAGATAGAGAGGGACTGCTTATCTGGAAGTGTAGGTCCAGGACAAGGAGTAATGGGTTTAAACTGAAGGAGGGTAGATTTAGATTAGACATTAGGATGAAACCTTTCATTATGAGAGTAGAGAGGCACTGAAACAGGCTGCCCAGAGAATCTGTGGCTGCCCCCTCCCTGGGGGTGTTTAAGGCCGGGTTGGATGGGGTTTTGGGCAACCTGGTCAGGTGGACGGTATCCCTGTCCCTGGCAGGCTGTTTGGAGCTAGATGATCTTGAAAGTCCCTTATGACCCAAAGCATTCTATGATTCCATGATTAGCTGTCAGGTGTTCAAGACAACAAGTGGAACTAATTTTGCAGCAGTTGCCCACAAAGGAGGTTCAATTCATTAGGAGGAAGAGAAACCAGAGAAAGTTAATGTAGCCTCAGTTACGATAGATATTTTTTTCCTTGCTGTAAAATCTCTGTTTCTGATTGTAGGTAAAAAGCAAATCTAACCTGCTGGCAGAGGCAGAGGGAGTTCCATGTTCTAGGTGACAGGTTAAGGACTTCAGAGGATGATCTCATCAAGGTAAATCACCCCTGCAAAGTCTGTCTGGAGCAAGGCCAGTGTGACAGACTGGTGGACACTAAATCAGTACAATAAGCTCCTGGAGTGCTTGCACTCAGTGGGTAGTTTGGCAACTCAGCCATCAAGTCCCATAGACATCTGTAGGTAGTGGGGAAGAAACTGCAACTAGCAACTGACATCCATGAGGTTTAGGAGCAAAAAGCAAAGGGGAAAGACTATAGGTGAAACCATGTAGACCTTACAGCTGATCAGCAGTTTTCTGTGGAAACTATTTCTGTAGCAGTACGTATGTATCATCTAACCGCACATCATAGGACGGGGGCTGGAAGAAATAGCTCCTGTGGCATGATCACAGAAGAGACACACATGAAGTGTGGGCTCTCCTGCATTAGTGATCCAACAGTTTTGCTGCATTCCTCCAGAAGACTTTCTACTATCTTTCATGCCGTCCACTGATCAGGACACTAGCAAAAGTTAATATTCCTCTGTGTGTGCTTTGATGACAGAGCTTCTTGGCTATGGCGACTTTCAGTGTGTAGCACTTTGGGAATTGCCATGCTGAAGTTTGCTTAAATCAGAGGTCCTTCTGAGTCTTATCTCTGAGGAAAACTTAAGATTGTTTTATATAGAACACAATGTCTAATAGCTAGAAGAGCGACAAGCTTTCTTTGCATTCCCTGATGATCACAGAGCTATCATATTCTGTAACATTTCAATGTTAAGGATTTAGACTAAGCCCTTTGTCATCTATAGAAAAAGTGCCAATGTGGTTGATGTTCTGGTGTGAGCCACAGAAGTCCTGACACAACATGAAGAAGTCATGACACTGATTAAGCTAGTCAGTATCAGTGTTAAATGGCAGGTTTATGTTCTTATTAGAGTTTATGGATTTTTAGAAAAGATACACATTTTTAGAATTAAATTTAAGGAAATTATGTTTGAAGATGTGCCCTATTTTCATGGGGATTTTGTGTGTGGTCTTCCTCGGGTTTTTTAAGCCATGTTACAGTTTCCGTTTCCTTTGACATAAATGCCAATTTATAAGGAAACAGCATGAGGGATCTTGTATATTCTTCTTATTAAAGAAATATTTAAAATAAAGAATTATATAATATTTTATTTTTCTTATATATTTTTGTCTTGTTCCTATATTCTAATTAATAGCGAAAAAAGTAATTTCTAAATTAAATTCTCAGATAAACACATATGTGCAAATACTAGAGTAAGAACATTTACTCAAAGATTTTGCTTATTAACAGAAATTCAATTTTAGATAATAATTTTTTTTATTTCTGTAAGAAAAATGTTTGTCATAAATGACATTAAAAGAAAAATGTAAAATTATTAATTTATGTAAGATTTAAAGTCTCTCTGGTCAGACATTTTATTTATAATATGCATTCTTCCATCAAGGTTTCCACTGCACATCAGTATTATAATTATATTGAAATTTACTGCTATTTATTGTATTATTCATTTAGAAATGAAAATGGAAGAAAATTAAATAGGCTTTGTTAGAAATAAGTTTCTTCCTTCAATGTCAGCAGGTTCTTTCAGTTTCGGATGTTGGCACATTTTTGAGAAATACTATACACTTACACTTAAATATAGTGGCCACGCAAAATATGAAAGGCTTGGGTATTTATTACAGAAAGCCAGAAAGCTGTGATCTGTCATGTCACAAATGCATGTAATACTGACTCTCTTATCATGCATAGTGTATAATTTACTCTGCCATGGGAATTGCATGTCAGGTTTTACACACTTTCTCAGATTAAGGACTTTGAGGCTCCTGAGATCTATCTGAGTATGTAAGGTTATATATACAGTTGCTTTTCTAGATACAGAAATGCATACACACACACAAACATATATATACATATATATGAATACATATGTTTTATGTAAATAAATACCAATATTTACAAATATCCATTGGAAGGTACAACTATTATCATTAATAATGAATTAATAATTATAATTTTATATGATGTATCAGCCAAAATAGTTCATTCTACAACTATCCGACCAGGGAAAATATACATGATGTTTTCCCCATTCAAAAATACTTCAAAATTCCTATCCAAAAGTCAGTTTAGGATCAGTTTTAGGAAAGATTTTTCTTTGTAAGAAGACCCATACTCAAGCCTAAAAAGCGTATACTGAAAGCTCTAATACTGCCAGCCTAATAAAAGCTGGTAGATACTGCTAGCTGGTATAGATCTGTGCAACTGAAGTGACTTCAGTGTTTTTCAGCTGCAGCCTGTTTTCTGGCATAGAGCAAAAATTTTGGCTCCATTGTACAAAACTAATTTCTGATATCCCAGTGAGATTTTACTGTGTCCCTGTTGGTATTAGGTTTAGAGTAGGAAAATATGAACCTGCTTTCTAAAATTATTTATTTTTCTGCTGTGTTAATTCCAAAACTTGTACATGAGAGATGAATGAAGGCAAATTCTTTGAGTGTTCCTTTTTTACAAGGAATAATACACTGTGTCTTTGCTTAAATTTGTTAATATTTGTTTAATATTAGAAAAGCAGTTTCAACTGTGGGAATGTCCAAAATTTTAATTTCTTTTTAATTAAGATCTTATGCAGAATGACTTCTGGCATCACCTCTGAGAACATAGTCCTTGGAAGTCTTACTTTTTAAGTCTGTCAATGCAGAAGATTAGCTGCAATGTAACCTGGGTACTAAAGATGGAGCAGAAGGATAGATAGCCTCATTACTAAAGTCAAAAGCAACACAAAAGAAACCCCTTAAACAGCATTATTGGCCCTCGGTCTTCTTTTTCCCTGTGTATAAGTCTGGAATCTGTTGGCCACACTGGAAGAAGGCTAATTAGGTAATTGACCCAAACTAACATGATGTCTTAGTTGAAATCAGGATGCAGTTCTTGAAATTGCAGTGCACACTATGTTTTTGCCAATTAGAGCACAAACTCACCAAAACCTTCAGCTTTTCGTTGTCAGCTTTTGGGCAAGAAATACACTGTATTCCATCCACAAGCATATTTTTTGGCAACTATGTATATTTGAAGTTTCAGTATTCTTATGCTTAATGGCCCAAAGATCACTGCTGAATGCAACATGGGACAGTGAAATCAGTGTAAGGCAGCCAATACTAAAGCTTTTGAAATCAGCGGCAGATTATTTATTCTTAGAATCATTCTGCTGAAGAATTAAACTCTTCCATTTTTTTTTTTTTTTCTGCTAAGAACAGGCTTCTCTGGGAAAAGGGGTGATTTGGAAACAGAGAGATTTTGACATTTTGAGGTTAAACTGGAAAGACATTTCCTGGCAGGGAGCACATTTCATGTTTGACAAAGTGTTGCATAAGTACTGACAATTGTCGCCATTTCCATCCTTAACACAGCCAGAGTGAGTAAAGGTGCTATCATCTGCACTGAATAAACTGTGTTCTGTATTCTCTAATTCAACCAGGTTCAGACTTGTTTACACCTATTTATCAATCCATCAATAATATAAAGTTCCTTTGTACCTAGTTTTCTGGGTCTTTTTTACTTCACAATATAAAAATAGTAGAAATGAAGTGTTCTTTTCATATTCATTCTGGGACAAGGATATGCTGGTTTTGTTGCATTAATAATTGTTAATCTGATTTCTTGCATCAAGGACATTATATTCAGCATGATTCATTCTGCATTATTATAGGCATTTCTGTCTCATTTAACATACCAAATATATGGTTCATTGCATTATAAAATATATACCACATTTTGAATCATAATGGAAGTGCCCTACCAGTTCTCTTCCTACTGTTTTTCATTCAAATAAAAAATAAAGCTGTGAGTAAAATACTAGAAGTATAGCACAATTTAAACAAACCAGTTTTTGCATGGAGTTTTTTTTACCTTTAGGCATGTTAATCTATGGCCTACTTGACATCTTTCATCTAAAAGCAAGTGTGTGTCATACAAGTTCTTCTGTTTTGATACCTAATCTCCTGATTTCCCATTAAAGTATTACCAGCAAAATTTAGCACCAAATTCACTAGGGCAACAGTGGAAGTACATTCATATAGGCAGCCCATATAATTTTCTAAATGCAATTTTGACAAGCTTCATAAAGTAATAGCGCCATACTTTGTATCTCATTATGTATAATTATATTTGATCACATCCAGAAGTTGCTAAAAAACCCTCTAGATTAAAGCATGGAGGAACACAGAGGATTTGGCAAATATGGACGTCAAAAAGGTGGGTTTATTTTGATGAGAACCTAAGCAACTGGAATCCATATACCATTTTTTCCCCTTCTACCCATGAAGTTAACTCCGTGACAGAGTTTAGCCTCAGGATATATGCTTAAATCAGTTTATGGGACAGAGATGGAAGAGGACGAAGCATTTATACCTGCACCATTAAACAAGCGCAGCATATCTGTTCCCGGTGGTTTCCCTTGTACTTTTGCACAAGTAAAATCCAGGAAGAACTTGAAGGAGTTCAGCTATGCTGCAGTAGAGAAATTTTGAACTGTACTTACAGCAAAATAGGTAAAACACAGTTAAAAACAAGAGCACTGAATACAAATCATCTCACTGCTAACTTCAACCAGGCACAAAACAGAAGTAGAAGCTCAGAACATTCTGTACTTGTCATGATCTGTGATTTGTAAATGTCTCCTAGCAGAGTCCTGACAGATGCTTTGTGTAAGAGTGATCGACTTCAGCAAAGTTGTTAGTCAGCCCAGCCCAGCCCTCCCTGGTGATCAGAAACTGCTGCTCCTTTGCTGCAGGCTCAGTTCAAGCTCCTGTAACAAATCATGCTGATTTCTATCCCTGAGATATACGGGTTGGACAACGGGGTGTCTCTTCACCTCATGTTGCATTTTTCTGAAAGTATTAGAATACTCTAAAGAGGAGCTCATTTCTCACACTATTCCAGTTAGGGAAAATGCTTTACACTGCTGTCTTACCACTTACCCAAGAATATTAATATTTTCTGAGCACTGAAGACTCCTAGGACTAACACAAAGTAAAGAAGGGTTAATATATGTATTCCACAGATATGCAATTTATAGAACAAAGATGTTAACATCCTTCTGATCAACTTTCAAAATGAGATGGAGTCTGATTTTAAAAAGATGAAATGGCCTTTTACAGAAATCCCTCAACTAATCAACACTTTCCATACATAATCTATCTTAATACATTTTTATATCCTGATCTATGACTTCTGTTTCAAGCAACTGAGATATATAATATTTCTTTATCACAAATTACGTGAACATGCTTGTTAGCAAATACAAAGATTGCAGATCAATCAGTACATCTGACAAAGGAGGAAATAATGCTGACATATATGAAACCAAGAAAATTACGAGATAAAATCTGTTTTATAAATGCATATGAAAATAAATATGTAATTTAAAGTGTAAATAAAAATAAACATCTAAAAGCATATTAATATAAGTGACAACATCTGAACTTTGTAAAAGGACTGTAGGAACTACAAACTTTGTGAGATAATAGCTTGACTCTGGACAAGCATTTCAACATGTTTAGTATATTGTTCAAAAGTCAAAATCATGAGAAGGTTGCTGTATTCTCTAACTCTACATTTCTGTTGAGTTTGAAACATGTCAGAGTCTCTACAAATGTTCTTATTTGATCATCTTTTGTAAGGAAATCACTTCGTTTATGGCAGATTTTGAATTTTGTTCTGTGTAGTTCCTGTAACTGCACCAAATAGAAAGTGACCTTAGAAATGTAGGATATCATTTGCTTTGCCAAATAGGGACTGCAAAGCAGAATTTTGACTTGTGTGAACTCTGTATGGTTTGCAGAAAGAAATACATATTTCATCCTAATATAGATGACTAATAGAAATCAGATGACTGATAGCCTAAATGTGATCATTTTGATTCACTGTAGAGAGAAAATAGGTTTAATAGCTCAGGTGTAAACATCTGCAGTCCCACCAGGTAATGTTAGATAACATTAACCCCAGCTTTTGTTTCCTAAATGGAAGTCCTCTGTCTTTCTTTGAGCCAGTGTTTTGTTCTAGCTTGGTGATAGTCAAGAGTGATGACTATCTGGATCTCCCTGACATATAGACAGTTTTTCTCCTGAAGATGTCCCCACGCCTTTTCTTCTTTCTCCAGGTTTGAAGGCTGCAGAGTTCACTTGGAGTCCTTGCAGGGGTTCACACCACTGATATTTTACAGGACTCCAACACATTCCTTGCGGGGAAATCTTGAATTTAGATTTTAAATGTGCTGGTTTACTTTTCTATAGCTCATACGTGCTTCCCTGTACTGTCACCCAGAATGTTGCCATGGTCAGGGACATTCCTCACTAGAGCAGGTTCCCCAAAGCCCCATCCAACTTGGCCTTGAACACCCCCAGGGAGGGGGCAGCCACAGCTTCTCTGGGCAGCCTGTCCCCTTCCATAACAACACCCCAGTAATAGGAGCTATCCCACCACATTTCTGTGACTGTCAATAAGATCATTGCCCTGCAGGCATGCACATGTCTCTACCTCCTTTTCTTTGTTCACCATGCTACATGCATTTACATAGAGGCACTTCAGTTGGGCCCAGATGAAGGTGACTGACTAGCTGCAAGTCGCTGGAATTCCTCTGATGTACTTTACCAGGGTTTCCCTGTTGGTTTCTATTACTTCAGGAGCCTCTGCCTCATCTCTTCTAGACTTCAAATGTGCTATGGTGTGTCCAGCACATCTCAGAGGAACAGGCATTTGCTAGCCCTCTATCCCTCCAACTTTCATGTGTCATCCCACAGCTTGTCACAAGCAAGCTTGATATCATCCCTGTCCCCCTTCAAGCCTATTTTAAATATCTGTCACTAAGCCCCACTACTTCCCTGGACAAAGACCCTTTTTCCCCTTTGAGATAGCTGTCCCATCTGAATTTATCAAGCCTTGTTCTGTGTAGCCAATCTCATTGTCAAAAAAGCCAAAATTATGGTGGTGACACCAGCTTCAGAGCCAAGTGTTAATGAACTGTGTCTTCCTGATCCTCCCAACTCTGCTGGCCACAGCTGAAAGGAGGGAGGAAAAACGACCTGCCTTCCAGATTCCACCAGTAACTGCCCCAAGACCCTGAAGTCCCTTTTGATTGTTTTAGCACTATGTGCTGTGGCTTTATCACGACACATATGGAGTAGCAGTAGTGGGTAGTAGTCCATGGGCCCTACCAGGCTGTGGAGTTTCCTTGTAATGTCTTCAACGCTGGCCTCAGGGAGGCAGCAGGCTTCCATAAAAGGAGGGTCTGCCTGGCATATCAGACCCTCTGTTCTATTCATAAGGAAGACATTGAAATACTAATTGCTTTTATTATTAGGAGCCTAAATCTGATCTTATCCAATAAATCTGAAAAGTTGAGGAGGGAGGCCAGCAATTTAAATATGATCTTAGTTTAGCCATACACTTTACTTACAAACTGGATGAGAAGAAAGAACATTCATGGCATCTTTCAGAAGTCTCTTCTTGAAAATAAAATAAATTTTAAAGTGAAGGACATATGAAAGATTGTAGTACACATGCCTATTAACAGATAATGCCAACACTGCATGGAAATATATTGACCCTTGAAGATGGTATCTTCAAAGACAGCAGAAGCAGTGGGCCATAAATTTCAAGATGGAGGGCATTGATTTTCATTTTAGTAGTTGCTTCTCTAGGAATATGATGATTCTTATGTAGCTTCTTTGACATAAATTTTAAATGTTTTATTATCTTCTATGCTCACTATAAAAAGAGCATTACTTTGCATAGAAGAAAAACATTAATTTTAGATATAATAATAACTACTTTATGGAAAACTGTTTCCACAAAGGCTGCATCATGGAAAAGGCTTTGAGTTTTTACATGTTACCCAAAGCAAAAAAAAAAAAAAAATGGAGACAGGTGATAGTGTCACATTGTTAAAAAAAAATCAAACCAAAACCACCTCTATAATGGAATTATTGCCTTATAAAACTTATATTTCAGCCCACACATTTGACAATTGATAGTCTGTGAAATGAAAGGTTTGGGATTTACTAGACCATTTACACTTTGTCTGCAACTTTTGCAAGCTCTCACAGTCCATGTAACACTTCTAGAACAACTGTGGAAAATGTTACAGAAACAGTATAGATTGTATTTTGTCTATTTTCCTCATTGTTTCTTGCTTTGGTGACTACAGTCTATTTTTCCAGTTAGGTATTTACAGCAGCACGTATTAATAAAATCATATCTTACTAATTTCTTCACTGTACCTTTTACTGAATATTTTTTTAAAAGCATCAAAAATAAAAATGAAAATAAAACTGATGAGGTTATAATTGAAAAGACACTACTATGAACAGTTTTGCACTTAAGAAAAAAAAATCTTAATTCTATTCTATGATTTATTGTTATGTTTTACAGGCTTTAAAGAATTGCTGTGTTGTCACTATCATCTGAAAAAAAATCAGCTCTAATTTGTAAAAATGCTGTTAACCCCCTCTATAATGCTGTTCTATTAGCTATAATTCCAGAGATGAATTATTGATTTTCTTTAAAAATGAGAAATGACCATAGAACATTTCAAGTTAAATATCAACAAGTATTTTAATAATGTTGATATAAAAAATTGAAACTGGTAGAAGAAACCGTACCCACACGTATCAGTTCTATTGGTAGCTGGCTTTGATAACTGTTCATTTTGTACAATTTCTCAGTTCAGCTTTTTCTGAATTAAATTCATTTTATATGAAGGACTGGTCCACATTTTGCTATGTTCAAAAGCACTTTCAAATGACAGAAAATGGCAACCAAAATTTACTTCACAGTTGGAAAAGTCCAAATGTCTTCTTGTTTTGCATTTATATATCTTTCTTGATTGAGCTTTTATTTTGGGGTTTATTGTTGGCGGTGTTTGGATTTTATTTTCCCTTCAGTGAAAAAAGCATGAGTCAGTCAGTAATAGCAAATAAACCCTAATCAGTTATGAACTGTGTCTACATTGGGCAGATTTGCTAAATTTTCTGGTTTGGAGCTGTACCCTTATTTCAAGATAGTTCTTCAATTAGTGAATATAATATTCACAATTGCTCTTCCTGATACTGCATTTTGGCACTTAGACAACTACATCAGTACCTGGAGAGCAATAAGTACCTAAAGTGGATGATTCATCCCATCCTAAGACACCTCTGTAAAGTAGTTGGCTGAGTTCCCTCAGGAAATACATTATACCCTTCAGTGACTACAGAGAGGTCCTTGACAGGCTAGCTGTAAGATGGCACATAAAGTCAGGTTGCATTAACGCTGTATTGCCCATTTAAACAGACTGGTGTAATTCTCTCAAATTCAAGAAAGTCCAGAATCCAGACCCTGTTTCAGATCAGATATTTATGTAGCAGAATGTGAGTGAGATCTGGTAAAGTAATGGTGTAGTCCTCCAAGTGTCTGCCATGTGGGAAAGTACTTCCTTCAAATGGCCTCTTTCTTTACAGGACATGGGGCCTTCAAGGGCTTATCCAAGAACCTCTAGGGACTTGTCCAGGAACTAGGAAGTTCTTGGTTTGTCCCCTTTTGCTTACAAACCCTGTAGCACTGATGCCCATGTGTAAGAGTGCCCCTTCGCTAATTGCTAATCTTTTTGCTTAATCTAGTTGTGAAATATAAACGATTAAGTGTCATCTGCAGCATGTACAACTTGCTGGGATTGAGTTAATGTTCTTCATAGCAATCCATATCTCTATGGTGCTATATTTTGGATTTGTGACTAAAACAGTGTTGGCTCTCACAGAACTGTGCTTGCACAGCACAAAGGTTTTCTCCTTTTCACACTCTGTTCCCCTTGAAGCGAGTGGGCAGGCTGGGGGTGGGTACGGAGCTGGGAAGGGACTCAGACTGAACAGCCGATCCAGACTGGTTGAAGGCATATACAATGCCTTATAACTACCTGCTCAGTAACAAAATTGAGGTAAAGGAAGGGATTTTCATTTTGGCCCAAGCTGGCCTTTGCTCAGAACTGGTTGGATGTTAGTCTGGTTGTGGGAGATGATGATTTCTTTTGCACTGCTTATGCTTTTTTCTCTTTACTTGTTGAGCTATGTTGTCTTGACCTAGAACTTTTTTTTTTTCTTCATTCCTATTCTCTCCCCTGCCCTGCTGCAGCAGGGAGTGAGTGAGCAGTTGTGTGGGTGCTTGGATGCTGGTTAGGGTCAATCCACCACAGTTTGTTTTGGTCCCCTAAGTGGGCTCAAGGGGTTCAAGATAATAGCAGACCTAATCGAAGTGTGCTAGACTGAATTTATATCTGTTATATCTGTTTAGCCATTGCTTGGCAGGGTGTTACTTCTGTTGCCAGTCCTGATGTTGACTTATTTGCTCTTTCACCTGATGCATTGCTCACTTCCTTTCTTGCTGTACATTCAATTTCAGGGATTGCTAGTGGCTGCTTTCAGCTTTTGGAGTTTGCATGACTCATTGAACTTTTATCTTGACTCACAACTTTTCTAACTTTTTGTCTTTCTTTTCTCTCCCCCATCTCACCATATTGACGAGCTGCTGGCTAGGATCTATCCACCACAGAAGCTGTGGTGGTTTAGCCCTGGCTGGAGGCCAGATGCCCACCAAAACCAGTCTTTTACTCCCCTTTCCAGGTGGACAGGGGAGAAAAGATATATTAAGAGGCTTAGGAGTCAAGATAAGGACAAGGAGAGATCATTTTATCAGTGACGATATGGGCAAAACAGACTCAACACAGTGCAGGAAAGAACTATTCTAATTTATTACACTACACTAGAAAGAACAGTGAAGAACCGGAGTCAGGAGTGCAATCAAATCTTAAAACAAATGCAACCAGATCTTAAAAACACGTTCCCCCCAACCACTCCCTTCTTAGCAGACTTTAATCAGAATCTTGCTCCCTTCTTCCCCCCCGTTCGCAGTACAGGGGGGGCAGGGACTGGGGAACGATGGGATTCTCAGTAGCACCTTCCCCCCACCCCTCCATTCTAAGCAGAATTCTCTTTAGCCATGATTTTACTCCCTTCTTCCCCCCCTGCTCGCAGTACAGGGTGGGGGCAGGGACTAGGAAATAATAATGGGGTTCTCGGTTACTTCATGAGCTGTTTTCCTTTCCCAGATCTTAAAACACCTCTACCTCCCCACCCCGCTCCCTCCTTAGCGGACTTCACTCTAGTCATGATTTCACTCCCTTCCTCCCCCCGATCACAGCACAGGGGGGCAGGGACTAGGAGATGGGGGCTTCCGTCAGTTCCTTGAAATTTGGTTTCCTTCTCGGCCGGGGTGGGTTTTTTTTTTTTTAATATGCAGACATGTACGTACATATAAGAGACAATTTATTTCATTTAGGAGGTTTTATTTGATTCAAAGTAATATTTTGTAACAAGTAAGAACAACAAAAGCAGCAAAATCAACAAAAATTGCAACATAAAGATTTACATTGTGCAACTATGTATATACATCGTGAAACTTTAACAAGTTTTCCATAGTTTTACGTGTTGCATAAATAATACTTTTGTCTATTGAGAATGCACTGGAACATATATTTTTATATTATGCAAATATGGCATGGATGTAGTATGACTTAGTGTTTTGTTAAAGTCAGATATTTGTCAGATTTTGCCACTTTTTCAGTAGATAGTAAGATGAAGTTGGTTGTAGTAAGATCAGCAAGTGTTCTTACATGATAAGAAGTGGCAGTCACTCACACGGATCCTTTGAAAAAGCAGACATACTGAAAGGATACTGTCAAAATTGTTAGGCTTGAAGTGTGACCTACCTTGATAGTGGTTCCCTATGGCAAATATTACTGTAAAGATTGCAAATACTTATGGCAATGTGATTTGGGAGAAGTAATACAGGGTTGCAATTCAGGAAATTTGGATTTCTTGTCAAGTGCTCACATGGGAAGTCATTTGAGGTAAGTTTTACACCTAGGGCATTTATTTAGGTGGATATCCACATTACTCAGGGTAAGTGTGCCAGATTTCCATAGCACATATTCCAGCCAGTTGATCCTTATCTAGACTTCATGAGAAGTTTCTTTTTTTCCCCTTTTCTCATAGGCCTGGGTTCTGTAAGTGTTGACTAGATCTTATGTTTTGATATTTCTTTCCAAGTCTTAAAGTCTGCAAAATGTGTGCAGTAAAAGAGGGCATGCATTAATGTTAAAACTGATGTAGTTGCTGTTTACACTGTGCAAAAATGTGTTTATACTTTTGAATTACCAATTTATCTGGCAAACTTGTTTCCTTACATGTGTAATATATATTTTCTTTTTAATAGAGGAAAAATCTTCCCTTTTACTAGTCTTTAAACCTGATATATCTGAGATTAAAGAATTCAAGGTTCAAAAAGATCTTACTGTTCTCAAATCTGTATAAATTACAGGTGTGTGTTGAATAGGTTAAGTATAGATCCCAGTTAGATCAAAGTTAGTGACTAAACAGAGAGCCTTTGATTAAAATATGGTAAGTTTGGGAGCAACAGTAGTTCTAACTTTATCTGCTTAGACAGACATTCTTTTACCCAAATCAAAATGCATTCCCTAGAATACTGCTTCTAAAACATTACAACAAAGACAAAGCAGAAATATGAGCCGCGGCACAATAATTTCTCACCAGTTATCATCTTCAAAAATGAATAGATAAAAATGAAAGTGGAATACTTTTGAATTTAGTCTTAAATTATATGTCTTTTCACAGATACCTGTTTTTCCAGTGAAATTAATTGCACTAATTCTGTTCGCCACACTTCCAAATTAATTGTACATATAATTACCGGGGTAGGGTATCTGCAAATTGTGTAACAAAATTTGTCAATTAAAACGTATTTTGAAAAATATCTTTATATAAAACTGTCAGAGCAGTTATTAAGGAGTTGCAGATTTCAGCTTTCCTTATCGAAATCTTACTGCTTTAACATTTCTGAATCATTTCAATGATTTAATACTGCTATAAGATTACAGGCTTCTTATGGGAGGGGTGTATCCCAGAGAACTGATAATCTCACCCCAGAAACAGTTAATCATGGATAATTTGCTCATACTGTTATTATTTACATTTATTGCTGTGATGATGCATGGAAACAAACAAGAATAGTGCCTGATTGTACCAGACAAAAACAACAACAAAAACAAATACCAAGAAGGCTGTGGGCTTTGCATCCAGCAGATTTCAGTCTGGGTAAAATTGATGTTGTGTATGCAGAGCTGTAAGAAAATGTGTTAATTCCATGGTTTAAGTGGGAAGCAAAGAGATGAGGGAGGAGGTAAGAGCAGGGTAGGAAGAAGTCAAAGAGGTGGGAGTGGAACCAGGGCAATGGGAGCACCCTAATGCCTGACTGGCACTGCCAGGCTGCTCTTCTCCCTCAGGGTCCCTGCTGGCATGTGCGAGCAACAGAGGTGCTTGTTGGGGGCCAAGCATCACCCCAGGAAAGCTCCCTCAAAGCCCATGGGTCTGCCAGTGCTATGCTCATCTTCCCTATTATTTTTGCAGGAGATGGATGCAGGCTAGAAAAGGACACGAAAAAAAAATCATTGTGTGTAGCTTGCTTAGTAATCACCTGAACAAATGTAGATTTCTCAAGCTGATCTTCAGCTTCGTCATACCTTGGAGTTCTGCTCCCTCACCCTGCTCACGGGATTCACATCAAATGAATCAATTTCTTCAGATGTATTTAGTGTTTCCTGGCAACCACCCACCTTGAAAAAATAAAATCCTATGCAATGAGTGTGGAGGGACGTCTCCCTCCTTCCTTCCCTCCCTCCCTCCACCCCTCCAGCAAGGCTTTCTATATTAATTCCTTGTACAGTCGGGCAGTCTGTATCTCAGTTACACTACTGAGATAACACTTACACAAATTGATTAGGGGCATGTCAAATCAGCTTGTTATTTAAACTCAACAAAGCATAATTATATGAATAATATTGATTTATAAAATTCAAAATATGAAGTTTTCCTTTCATTTTCTCAGTGTGTTCATGCAGATAGTCTGCCTCAGCTAGGAAAATGAAATTAATTTTAAAAAGATTACTTAATACACATATTTTTCTCATATGTGGAAGAAAATTAATTGAAGGATAAAATTAGCCATGACAGATTATTAAACAATGAACAGCTTCATGAGTTACTTAAATCAAAATAATGATTATTTTTATTATATTTTAACAAAGAGCCTAGGGAAAATATATACAGAAACTTACCCAGGAAACTATTCTGGAGAGCCCATGGGGCGTTTACTAGTAAGGGGAAACCTGACTTTTTCAGTGCAAGTTTTGTGTGTTTGTGCTTAGGTGTGTGGAGAGAGGGATTGTTTAATATGTCACTTCTATTCCTTTTATTGGTACTTGAATGTTGTATGTGTGCTGTTAGTATACAGCTAACTCTTTCTTGGGAGCTAGCTAACATCCACATTTTAAAAAAGATTGAAGAAGGAATTGAACTACATAAATAAAAGGATGTCAGCAGTGGACTGGAGCAAACCAAAGATCTTTTTATTCCCTTACTCTCATTTCAAAACAAACTGTAAAAAAAAAAAAAACCAACAAACGCTTAGAGAACAGCAAACATGGGTATTAATTCCCCAGTATATTCTCCTAGACTTAACTTGAACCTCAGAGACTTCCATCCCCAGCTTAACTTATTTTTTGTGGAAAAAAACCGAACACCAATGCAGCTACACACAATTAATATAAATTACAGCGAGTTGTGAATGGTAAGAGTCAATCTCCTGGAGTTATGTGAGGTCCACCAAAAGCTTAATAACCTGCATAAAAGTAGAACAAGATGCACTGATCCTTCAGCTAGCGCCATCCTTACTGGTGCATACTTTGTGCAGAGAAAGAATTGTAGAATCATAGAATCATTCAGATTGGAAGAGACCTTTAAGATCATCAAGTCCAACTGTAAACACCATGATACACCACAGAATCTAGAAACAGATCATATGTGTGACTATTTGGGTACTCATGGGTCTTCTGCAAGTCCTCAGCTGTAGGTAGTCATGTATGGCAAAGCAGAGAGAGACCTGAGCACGCACATAAGAGTTCAGAGGCCTGCTCTTCAAGAAGGACAGAAAGGAAATGTTAGAGAAAAAGGAAGGAACAGATTATTCTTCACAGTTATGGAGTCAGAAATAAGGTTAAGGTGAAGGGACCAACTATACCCCATCTTGGAAAGAATAGACTCAAGGAGTAAGCAGGGATCTTTAAAACTGTTCAGAGAAAGAGACAAATGAAAGACATGGAGTTTGAAATATCTTTTTCAAGTCACATCTAGAATATGTGGCTCATTCTCCTGAAGTCCAGTACCCTATCTTCTGGTTTTCTAACAAGCTTAAATTTTCTTTGCTATCAAAAGATATGGGCTAATAGTAGGAAAGCAGTTGAAATTAACATGCTAGTGGTGAAATTAAGTTCATTAGTCCATGACAAAAATGCTAGATTATATTCACCTTGCAAGAAGAGTAATATCTGAGACAGCGGTTTCATTAATACCTAGTCTCAGTGATTTGCAGTAACATTTAGACTTACAAGTTATTCTGTTAAATAACCATCACAAAAAATGACTTTTTCTTATGAAAATCTGGTTAAAAATTATTACTAGCACAATTTTTGAAAATAACCCACCTTGGGCTAACAATATTCAGAAATATGCAACTGGTAGGATGGCCTCTTCTAAAATACAGCAAGTCTTGATTACAAAACTTATTTGGGTATAGTTAATCTTACATATAAATAGAATTAAAAGGTTCAGGATAAAACTGCAAAAATATGTTTGACAGCAGAAATAGCAAAAACTTTTATTTTATGAGATTATATAGACTAACCCTATTTACTCTGAGAAGAAAAGTGAAACTTTATGTGATATATAAAGTAATGAATGATATAAATTAAATTCTATTAACCTTTTTGGTTCAAGAAGGAAAAGAGGCCATTCAAAGTTGAAAAGCAACACATATAAAATGAGAGGCCGAACTTTATACAACATGTAAATTGTCTGTGGAACTCAGTACTATATGGAATAGTGTTCAAGCAAATAAAAATCAAGTAGTATTTACACAATGATATTCATAGTCTACAAAACTAAAATGAAATAGACTATTAAATGTACTATTTCAGTACATTGAGTAAGCCAGCGTTTTTCTCCCCAACTAATGCTTTTTTTTTTGTAGTTCTAAGACTTGAGGTTTCCATGTAAAGGTTACTTAAAATATTTTGATGACCTAATTACCTAATGATTTTTTTTTTTGTACATGCCAAAAAAAAGCCAACACTGAGTTGTCATTTCATTAGTGCAAAAGAAGAAAGATGTATGTTTATGCTAATATAGAAA
>VZTU01027148.1:0-11473 GCA_013400835.1 Zapornia atra | reverse complement strand
AAATAAAAAAATCACAATGTGGGGGGGGGAAGAATCTTACACAGGAAGATGGTATTTCTTATTAACTAAAGAAATACGTGATTTGGTAGCATGACATACTTAGGCAGCTACTAGATAAAGAATAAAGCAAAGCACAAGGTGCCTGACAGTGCTTGAAGTTTTTGGGGTTTTGTCGCAAAAGGGAGGGACAAGCAGACCTTTTCAGTATGAATTAATTAGTTTACTGTGACCATGGACTCATGAGGCCTCATAATTCTGAAGGAAAAAAGGAGAAATGACATCACAACAGAAACAACAAACTTGCAGATAGGAGATTTAAAACTCCAAGGACTGGGATGTTAGATTATAAGAGGCAAATCTAAATCTTGAAAAAAAGGTGGCTCAGGAGACTTCAGAATTTGTTAATGACATTATATTGAGGACACACATATTTTTCAATGCAGAAAGTTGGGTGGGAAGTTTAACAAGCAACTGCCGTGGCTGAATCACAGCTCTTCAACTGCATGAAGCTCAAGCATAAAGTAGAAGCAAGTTCAGTTTACTAGAGATGAGTACAGAGGAATGCTCACATCAATAGGCACAAACCCAGAAAAACACAAAGCTTTCCACAGATACCAAGGGACATAAATTACAAGAAGGGAACATGAAATCTAAGAGAACCAAAGCTCTGTTTCTGTGTTTGATTGCTGCAACAGACAACTTTCTGTGATACTGTGAACAACAGCCTTTTTCCCATAAGCTTTGGATGATTTTGGATTTCCTTCTTTGGACCAGGCTAGGCCTAAAACTGGAGCATTTTTCTGTTGAAGGGAAATTCAAATTATGCTTCTAGTAGTTTGCCTTATTGTAAATTTAATGGCAAAGTATTCCACTTAGTTTTAATTTTTCCTCCAGGTAGTGCATTGTGGAAATAAACTGAAAAGCTTGAAATCTCTAGCTTGTGTTGCATAGACAAATGTATTCGTCTAGAACAAAGATATCAAGGCCTGGATTAAGAAGCTCAGAATTTAATGTAGTCAAAATGAATTCTTTTTCCCACACACAGCAGTAGTGTAATTGACAGATGATTATATATCAGCCTTTGCCAAGAATATTGCTAAGCACTTTAAGCCTGGCAAACTGGGTGTTACATTGTGATTGGTAGAAAAATCTATAATTTTCTCTTGGGGAAAGGCCAATCTTGTATCAACTCAAATGTTACACTATACTCTTTCCGTCACAAAATTCCAGCTGCACACACTGGATGCGCTCCTAAAAAGATGGATGATTTTTTTTTTTCTCATTATTTGACTATTTAATATACATATATGTATTTAAAGAAACAACAATAGCTTACCAAACTTGGATTTCCAAATATTAACATCTTTAAATTTAGAAGGCGCCCTTGGCTTCACCTCTGCATTTCAACTCACAAGTAATTTTCAAAATTAATGGTAGCAATTGATTATCAAGGGTTGTACCAAGCCACACATCAAGGCCCTGAAGCCCTTTCTTCTGTCTCTGAGTTTGACATAAGCTTCCAGTTCAGCAGCCCAAATATGTATACTCAGAAAAGCTTTTGGTTAAATACTGTTGTGATTATTTTGTTTGGTCTAACAGGATACTTGGGATTATGAAAGTTTTTTCAGCAGTGCAAACTGTTACAGATAGTTACTGCTTAAACATTATAGTAGATTGTCAAATTATGTGTGTAGTGTAAGATTATATATACACAAAATAAATGACTGAAGTCTGTTTTATGAGAAGCTAGCGTTTTTAAATAGTCAGGTTTACACTGTTATTCACAAAATGGGTCAGCACCCCTTCCTTCCAGAAGAAGGTATAAACCATCTCAGCCAAAATGCAGATATTCTTTTCCAGTACCTTCCTATAGTGAAAAACTAATTTTGCAATGAATTTTAAATGAGAAAGAATCGAAATCAAAGCACTTACAGTAGTTTTTAATGCAAATTTTAATAAATTCTTACTGCCCCTCAGGTTTTTGAGGTGACCTTTACACAATTCTCTCTTGTTAGCTTGGGCATGGTTTGAGGGTTTCTTAAGATGTAAACTGTGCACCATCATATATATGTAGGCAGGCTGATGAAGCTTTTGATATTTTAAATTCAAATTATAGAAAGACTTCATTTAAGTGAAGTAATAATTGTGGGCCTTTAACAATTTGACACTGCATGCTTAGTGGGAGTTGCATCCAATCTGCTATTGGAGCTGAAAAGACTCTGATGTTAGATGCACCAATTTCTTCTCCTTGAATGATGATCTATATAACTGATACAAGATTATTTTGGGGCGGTAGGAGCAAGAAGAGAGAACCACAGAAAGCTACAGTTAATTAAAAAAAAAACAAACCCAAAATAAAAAACCTGACCATTTCTGGCCTACTTTTCTTGTAGACCTGAATTAGTTATTTTTCCCTGATCAAAATAAT
Source organism: Zapornia atra (assembly GCA_013400835.1). Classification (NCBI taxonomy): domain Eukaryota; kingdom Metazoa; phylum Chordata; class Aves; order Gruiformes; family Rallidae; genus Zapornia; species Zapornia atra. Next base: position 9,045 of record VZTU01027148.1, on the reverse strand, counting down.
TACATAGCAGTCATGCATATATTCAAACGCAAGCCATTTGCTGTCTCACTGAAAAGAGAGAGCTTCCAAGATCCCATGATATTTTGAATGCTAATCCTTTTCTTTAAAGTAACTGAAACACTCTCTTTACTGTCAGTTGCAGTCCTTTAGGACAAATAATCTATGTTCTTCTTGCAGAAAAGTAATCAAATATGCCTGCATGATAAAATTTGCTTCTTTGAAAGATTACTTCTGGAATACTAGTGCAAAAACACTTCTGAGACAAAATTGGCAGAGCAATTCCTTTTTAACCAAAGGATATCTTTTCCCAAAGTGCATCCAAATTCTGGTTATGATCAGAAGGTATATTTGATTGCATAGAGTCCAAACTCATAATTTATTAAAAGAACAAGCATAAATAGTTGTGGTTTTTTTTAAATAGAAATACTGCAAATGCCTAATTAGGATTGATGCTATCTCTGGGGTGACAGTACCTTTATATACATCCTAAATGTCATTTATTACCAGAACTTTATGCATGTGAATGCAAGAAAAACTCAGGAGCCACCTAAGCTTCGAGTGCTGCAAAGGAAGCTCAGTAATGAAGCCTGACAATTAGGCTCTAATCATTACTTTCATGGCAATTATGCAGTGTACTGAACAGGACTTCAACGCCTAGAGAAAGATGGACAATGAATACCAAATTTTGACCTGCCTTTTAAGACATTCTAAACTAGAATAATTTAATTGGGATCACATAATTACTCAAAAGGCAATCTCAAGTGCATTATCATCCTCCTGTGTTAGCCCTGCATACCTTGTTATCCTCTTAGAGTTTGTCAAAAAATTGTCACAGGAGACTGAATCTTACAGAGGATAATAACCCTATTGCTGCTTCTTCAAGCCTCAAACCTGAGTTCTGAAATAATGAGAGGACTCTGCTGCTGGGAATAGCCTTTTTCATTTGTTTGGGATATTTTTTTAATCTAGACCACCCAGTTGCATCTGTCATAGCAGGGGTAGGGATTTGAGGAAAAAACCCAACAAAACTCCACAAAAATTGAACAGTGGAGTTTTAAAGGTTTTTTTTCACTGATTCATTATGCACTATTTGCAGAGGTGTCTAACAGTCCCTTGTTTGCTGGGTTATATATATTTCTAATGATCCCTTAGAAAAGAAAGAACATGGAAATAATACTTTTTAGGATGACATCTCATCTGTTTATTACAGCAAGTTTACAAGTAGAATTTATTCAGATTTTCCTTTCCATTTCATTTGAATCCACAATTAAGTTTGAGAGTATCTTGCTGCAATGTATGTCTTGGTGTTACTGTTTGTACCATTTGCTAGCAAAGAAAGAAGGCAACAAATGAGCATTACTGACCAAATTCCTTATTTACTTTGTTATTCACGCTCACTCCCAAAGCTTTTGAATTCTACCATATTGAAGGAATCTGAAGACAAATGATTTTCAGACAAAATCTTCCATCTTCTGCCTTTTATATGTCAAAAAGTAAGTTAAGGCTAATATTAAAACAAGTCTTCTGCCATTGATAATTGAACTAGGACCTCAGTGATCCACCAGGATATTGTCATTCCCAATCTGTGCTCAAAAGCAGATAATAGATTCTCTTTCCCGCATTTCTTTTTGCTTGGTTGTCAATCACTTCTCCAGGGACTAGTGCAGCCCTGCCTGAACAACTCCCTCTCCCATTTTCAGAGGCTACAGTCAATTATATTTGGTCTCTGCAAATGTTGCAAAATAATATTTTCATTATTGTGCACCCTTGAATTTTACTTGCCAGTTCATTTCTTTGCATTTGTTGGCCAGACTGTATCATACATGGTGTGGGATCTAGAAAGGAGAAGCATCACCTTCCATTTTACCTAATTTTCTGTGTGATGCTTTTGAAATCAGCCAAAAAAGAGAGACAAGCTCTTGCTGACAGCAGGCTTGGCTTGCACAAAAGAGATCAAACTATATCCAGATCAGTCACTGCTGCGTGTACTCCCAGCAGCTCTCATATCTTTCTACTTGAAGTGCTTCCATTTGGAACTGCTATGCACAGATTTTCTTCCTCTACACTTCTATCAGTAATGGCAATTTGATGTTGGATTTTAGGGACAACTAAATAAGCATAGGGCTTTTTGAAAATTACTGAATTAATGAATTTCTAAAAATGTTTCAGACAGAACACCTTAAGTATTCAAGAACGGTTACAGATTAGGTTTAATGTAGTGACTGGACATAGCTTTTCGACGCACAACTTGAGAGAGGACCCATACTTACAAGACCAGTTCAGCATACAATACAGAGAGATAAGCAAAATGCAGTAATGATATGGAGTGCTTCATGTACAACACAGTTGAATCTATTATTGTTACACATCAAGAGAAATATCTCAGTGTATTTTTGTGATTTGATATGATGGAGGAAATTTGGCAAAAGTTAAGTGCAGAATTTAAATAACATGTGAGTCATGGTGGATTCGTTTGGATCGTAGGAAGCCATTAGGACGTCCCGGACGCAGAAAGGTTTAGCATGCTTTGGAAAGAACCATGGCTTCATTTTTAAAGTTTTTTTTATGGGGGGAGAGTAGGGGGAAATTAGTAGATAGCATATATGTCTCATATGAACACACTACAGAAAGGATCAGAAAAGGCCACTGCAAATGGGACATCCTACCAATGTTTTTTGGGTCTGGCGGTTTGTTGGTTTTCTGAGTTTGTTTGTCTGTTTCTTTTTTTTATTCTTCTAAATATATAGCTTCCATCCATCCCATCACCAAAATTAATTACTATGCGAATTATGTGAACAATGGAAATTAAACAATTTACATTACAATTTTAAAAACCCTGAAACTGTTTGACATTCTTATTGGTAATTGTGTTGCATGATGAAAATAATTACTTAACATTTAATAGAAACACAGAATCACAGAATCACAGACTGATTTGGGTTGGAAAGGACCTTAAAAGCCCATCTAGTCCCAACCCCCTATGAGGGCCAGCGACACCCTCCACTAGACCAGGTTGCCCAAAGCCCCAGCCAGCCTGGCTTTGAACACCCCCATGGAGGGAGCAGTCCTAGTTGCTCTGGGCAGCATCACAGGGAGAATTTCTTACTAATGTCCAATCTAAATCTGCCCTCCTTCAGTTTAAGCCCATTACCCTTTATCCTGTCAGTACACTCTGTGACAGTCCCTCTCTGGCTTTCCTGTAGGCCCTCTTCATGTACTGGAAGGCTGGTTCATAACATTTGCAATACCTCCCCAGCATAGACGATGACTCTTTTTAATAATTCTAACTGGTATCACACTGACACAGGCAATCCAACACCTTTACCTCAACATCAGTAAAAGCCTGTGGTTATTAATATATAAATAGGGACGCACAAAATCCTTCAATTTGCTGAAAGTTTAAAATTACCATTTTTGGATCAAATGAGGCATAAAGCAAGATAGTTGCATGAAATTTAGGCCATTCTAAAAAATTCTGTTTACATTTCTTAAAATAAGATTTGTAGGAACTGCAAAAGAAGAAAACAAATTAAACTATCTCTTAAATATGTTTAAATATTTAAACTTTATAAATACATACATATTTTAATTTAAACAGTTTTTTCACTGCAAAATTAATTAACAAAATATTTCATGGTTACAGAATTTTGGCCCACATCTGTTCATAAGCTTCTTCAATTACTGAACCAAATATGTCAACAGAAAAGCAAAATTTGAATAAAAGGCAGTTGCCTTTCACCCTCATCATGTATCACAGTCTAATTAAGGTCCCCATTAAAATAGGTTAGACTTCATTCCATGCAATCATCAAGAAAATGAAAATATTTTTCTTTGTTCCTTATTGCTTTGTCTTCCGTACTGGTTTACATTGTGCATTCATTAAATGTATAATAACTGGATTAAAGCAAGCATATGAAAAGAATCTTTTGTGTTTTGACTTGAAAGGTGTTTTCTATTTTAACAGGTATAACTCAGTCCTAATTTTTTAAGGTGTAATGTTAATAGCAGTAATTAAATACTCCTTTATCAACATTTTCTTAATTGTCACCCACAGTTATTTACACATGAAAACAGAAATGGTATTTTACTTACTGCTAGGCAGCAGTCACATAATTTATAACATGACTAATTAAAATGATTGAGCTTGCTATAATATTCTTTGCAGTGTTTACTGCATGAAAATTATTAAAATGCTAATTGCAACAACAATAAATTCCTTATTCAAAGTAATAGTAAGCATGTATGTTTCATTTAATGTTAACCTGCCAAATCGAAAGTAGATTGAAAACTCTTTGATGGCAGCATGATGTTTTTGCATATTTTCTTAACATTTTCAAATAGTTTTCTGGATGTAGCCTACATCTGAAGGAGTGTTTTAAATATGCCAACCCAACCTCACCCTCCTGGTGAAGGCACCCTTCTCCAGAACCAAAGGTTTAAAAGGACCTTTTGTGTAATCCAAGTCACTGTGTTTCTTCTTTCTTCCTTAGTTGCTAAGGAAAACCAAGGGCATTATTGATATGGATTTCAACACCATGTAGCTGTCATTGGTTTTAATATTTGTTTGCTTAATGTCATTTTCACAAAGTACTACGGGTTATTTTCTCCTAACTACATAAATATCTCTTGTCACCACTTTGCATCCACCACTACAGTGAATGCATTGCCCTCCTTTGTCATTGTCAGGAAAGGGCAATAACAATATTCAGTGTGCAGCAAAGTTACTAAGTCTTCCATCATCACCAAATATAGAAGACCATACTTTAATAAGTTCCTTGTTACAAATACTCTAAATATATTCTCCTAGTGTATGATTATTCTGCTAGTACGATGTATCAAATTAATTAGCAATAGCACGCATGCAAATGATGCTGTTCATGTTAAAGAAATTTGTAAAATGTCCCTATGATTGGTAAAGCAATTACAATCATAGTTGTATGTCATTATTAATCATTTTAATAACTTCTGTACGCTAAATTTAGTTAATTTTTAAAGTCCTAAATCAAAATAGTCCTTTGCATTACATTCATCAAGATATTGTATTGTTTCTTGGTTTTTTGTTTTTAATGTCTATATTTTTGTTCAATAACTCCATCCACCTAATTAAAAAAGTTCTTCATTATTTCCCACACTTTAAAACATTCATAGGAGTAGTACCTCGTTATGAAAAAGTGGCTGAACAACAGGTGTATCTTTATGATTCATTTATTTTAGCTGTGGAGATCATTTACCTTATGAATTTATATCCAGTATCTTCTTGTCAGGGACAGAAATACAGACACTTCTGAGCTTAAACAAGAAGAAATAAAATATTTTGTACATGCCTGTTCTCTCATGTATTCAGAATTTCATGCACAGGCAGCAGTGCAATGAATTCAAACCATTTTACTGCTCACTGCTCACTGCTCCCAAGGATAAAAGTTTGAGTCTATGTCTATGGAGGTGAGAACACCCCAGTTCTCTCCCTGTAAGGCTAAGTTTTATAGGGCAAAATGCATTTTCCCAGAATCGCATAGGAAGATGTCAGGCTAGAGGTGCCATCAGCCAGCCTTTCATTTAACTGTTTGCAGAATGGCAATGGCAGAGCCAGCATGTCTGTGGAAGTGATTCTTACCCTACACTGGGCATCTGTGAGTCTGCATCTGGAGTAGTTTCCATCTGCTAAAGAAGAAAGGGAGAAGGGGAGTGCTCTTGTGTTCCAGGTGGGGCCTTCCAGAGTGGCACATGGAAAGAGAAGCTGTTTCATAGAAAGAGAGGCTGTGTCCCATTTAATTTCTCCACCACTGTGATGGTCAATTCACAGTCGTACAGCTTATCTGGTATGAAGATAGACATTTTTCATGATGTCCTTGTAGCCGTCTTAGTTTCTATTCCATCAGTTCTCACTCAGGACGTACCTCTAGACAACTTCTACAACCATTGCTATTTCATTCTTTTAATTTCTGTCAAGAAAGGAGGCAAGCCAGCTTTACACAAAACAGCACAAGCCCAAACCAAATGCTGAAAGAGTGTTTATCTCTGTTTTAGGAGCTACCTGGAATTCTCTCTGCAAAACCAGTATATATACATGACTACACATATGCATAGGGAAGCCCAGATTCTGCTCTGGTCTCTAAGAGCCATGTGCAAGTTCTTTATCTTCTGCTGGGACGTTCTTTTCTCTCCAAATCGATACGTCTGACTGTTTTCCCCAAAACCATTTGAAAATGTTGTATAGCTTAGAGATTAGTGTGCTATATTACTTTCCTTTATCCCATGTCCTTAAAGCAAATTGTTTTTCATTAAAAATGTCACTATACATCTCAGAGCAGTGGAAAAATGTTCAGCTCCAAGATACTTCTTGCTTTGCTGACTGAGTTGTAAATTCAGATCACTTACCATAGTTCCTAGCACATCTTTGCATTGAATCAATACGGATATTTTGGATATTGAAGCACTTTGCAGTGCTTCGATCTTCTTGTTTTCCTTCCCCCAAAGATGACAATTTATACAAAGCATGACATATTTGTAGCTCTTTTCCAAATTGTTCTTTAGGTCAAATAGTATGATATATTTTTGATAAGGAACATTGCTCAATAACCAGGGACAAAAGCCAGAAAAGAAAGAAGCTACAGAAAAGAAAGAAGTCACTGTGTTCAAATGCAACAGAATTTCACCCTACTGCTTTACTTGATTTTTCATATTAGCACAATCTTCAATTAGTTTTCACTTACAAGGAGGTAATACTTGAATATTCTTCTTTGCATTGCTTATTGTAAGAAAATAACACAATTAAAATTTCTCTCAAACTGCAATTTTAAAGGATGCAATAACTGATCTTAAAAAGTGCTATTTTAATACCGCTACAAGTAAACAAATACAAAGGTTTTTTTGAAAGCTGCCAAAAAAAAAAATCCTTTTTTTGTTTTTTTCAGGAGTCTCATCTTAACCTAGTGTTGTCCAAAACTGAGCAGTTTAAATTCTGTTTTGTGTCAAATTTTACAGTGTTGGTTTGGTGGGCTTTTTTTTCTTCTTCATTTTGAAATTGCTTGTTGGAAGGTAAACAAAATCCCTGAAGATTTTCAAAGAACAGAATTATGTTGCCTGAGCATTTTGGGTGAGAATGTGGGTACATCTATGCCTGTACCTTGAATTCTCTCTCTCTTTCCACACACTTCTTATTAAAAAAGTTCATCTTTGTCTAAACTGACACATCTCTGGACAGCTTTTCATCTTTGTAAAAAACAACATTTTGATGAAATTTCACTTGCCAAAAATATTTGCTTTAAAGCAACTTATTGTGCTTTTGCCAATGATCTACTCTGCAAGCATCCCCAAGATCCATCTGAACAACCCGTGACAGATTAAAAACCCACAGAAGTATGAAAGGTATTTTGGGTGTGGTGGAAAGGAATAAGAGGATAAGGGGTGGGAAGACATCAAGATGGTGGGGAGCTTGCCCTAGCATGTCTCTGATGTTCGTGTTTTGTGGTGACACGAGCTCTGCTTTTGGAGGAGTGACACTTGAGAAAACACTACCTGACTTGAAACTTGAGATGAAAGTAGACTTGGGTAAGCATGAATTTCATCCTTTCACAGGAAGGTCAGTCATACCAATGTTTGTTTACATGGAAAATGTTTTAGATTTTTATTTTACTGATCGTAATGCTTTCACTGGGGAATGCACAGCTAAGGACTTTCTGAGTTCAGACCAAATTTTTCTGTTTCATCTAGAAACCTTTCAGATTTTTCATCCTTATTCCACTTCCCATAACATTTTCCACTTTCTAAATTGCTTAGAGAGGAAAAAAGGAGCTTTTACAATGTCAGTTATTTCCAAAGTCAAGGGTCTTGGTATAGTAGTAAGAACTGCATGTTTGCAACAACTCCTTACAGTTTTCAATAAGGAGAAAGGAGGCATGCTGTCATTTCTAGAAATTTCTTGCCAATGCAGTTTTTCTTCACTCCAATCTCTCACCAGCTGAGTTTCATAAGTAAAGCTAAACCCTTCAGATTACCTATTCTTTTTCACTGTCTCAGACTTCGCACACAGAAAACTGCTACAAAATATTTACCCTTCACAGAGATGTCATTACTCCTTCCCGGATTGGTTCCTATCACAAAATCAACAAAACCACAAGAAATGCTACAACTCAGGCTTTTCGGATGGTGGCAAAATACCACTGGAAAAATGAAAGTGTAAAAGATGTCAGCCATCTGTTGTTTAAACCAACCAAAATGTATTTATTGTAATATGTAAATGTTGCAATTTATCTTTAATAAGGACTGTGCCTTTAGAAGCAAACACATGTACATTTGTTGGCAGAAGGTTGGCCTTCTTTAGTTGTAATAGCATGAAAGAACATTTCTCTTTCCTTTCCCTGATGATACAGCATTTGGAAAAATAATAATTTTTGTCAACAAACACAAAAACATTATAAATGAAAACCCAACTAACAAACAGACTATACTTCCTTGCATATCTGACAACATGTTCTAATATTATAAATCAGTCAGATGTTGGGTTATAAACAGAAGTCTGCAACACATTCTTTCTTACTGACTTACTCAATTTCATCAAATGTGATGTCACAAATTAGAGGAGAAAGATGGCAGAAAAATTAGAACTAAATGCAAAAAAGACCCAAAAAGCTAAGAAATGTAGGTTTTTTATTGAATTCCAGGCCTTCAAACAATTTTATGTCTTTGTTAGTTGCAGTTTGGGAAAAAACCCCAACATAATCTGATATTAAGTTATTTATTTAAGGTACTAGAAACATTTCAAACCAAGTTCATCATCAAAATGATAGAAATATTTTTCAAACATGAATTTGACTGATGCAGGACATACAGAAATACGTCACAGATAAAACAGCAGCATTCTTCTGAAATAGCATTACAAAAAAAATCAACTAATTAGTGTGTTGTAGCAGTGGTACACAATTATACTAATTTTAATCATTAAATTAGTGTTTTTTCCCTTATTTAGGTATCACCATAGGAAATTGTCCTTTTTTTTTTTGACAAACATAAAATTTACTTCTATGAAAGTGTGAAAAATTGTGC